>QEPC01003911.1:1624513-1657529 GCA_003113815.1 Sphenodon punctatus | reverse complement strand
CTTCCCGGGACCTTCCCCCGGCTAGCCCGGGAAGCGTGGTTGAACCTGACCCCATGTGGGTATTGAGCGTGATGAACATCTGGCGCGCGCTGTTCAGACGTTCAGGGCCCTTTGGCCCCGCGGGGGGGTTGAGCGTGGTTCAGTGTGGTTCAGCGTGATCTCGTAACGTCTGAAATCACCCATAGAATCATAGAATCTTAGAGTTGGACGGTACCTCAGAGGTCATTTAGTCCAACCCCCTGCTCAGTGCAGGAAATCCACAGCTGTAGCATCCCTGACAGATGACTGCCCAGCCTCTGTTTGAAAATCTCCAGCGAAGGAGAGCCCACCACTGCCCTGGACAGTCTTTTCCACTGTTGGAAAATTCTTGTTTACCATTAGGAAATTCTTCCTAATGTTTATCTGAAATCTTCTTTCTTGTAATATGAGCCCATTGGTTATAGTCCTGCCCTCTGGATGAACAGAGAACAAGTCTGCTCCATCTTCTATGTAACAGCCCTTCAGATATTTGAAGACGGCTATCATGTCTCCCCTTAGTCTTCTCTTCTCCAGGCTAAACATACCCAGCTCCTTCAACCTTTCCTCATAGGACTTGGTTTATAGAACCCTGGCCATCTTTGTCGCTTTCCTTTGAACCCATTCCAGTTTGTCAATGTCCTCCTTAAAATGTGGTGTCCAGAGCTGGACACAGTATGAGGTCTGACCAGCGCAGAAGAGAGTGAAACTATTATTTCTTGTGACCTGGACCCTGTGCTTCTGTTAATGCAGCCTAAAATTGCATTAGCCTTTTTAGCAGCTGCATCACTCTGCTGACTCATGTTCTGTTTGTGATTAACTACAACCCCTAGATCCTTTTCACATGTACTGCTGCCAAGCCAGGTATCACACATCCTATACTTGTGCATTTGTTTTTTCTTACCTAAATGCAGAACTTTATATTTATCTCTATTGAATTTCATTTTGTTAGTTTTGGCCCAGCTTTCCATCCTGTCAAGATAATCTTGAATCTTGTTTGTTTCTTCTAATATGTTAGCTATCCCTCCCAGTTTTGTGTCTTCTGCAAATTTGATAAGCATCCTCTCTACTCCTTTACCCAAGTCATTAATAAAGATGTTGAACAGAACAGTACAGGGCCCAGGACCGAGCCCTGAGGCACCCCACTTGATATCTCCTTCCAGATTGATGGGGAGCAATTTATGAGCACTCTGGGTACTGTTCTTATCCACCTAACAATAGTATAATCTAGATATGGATGGGTCTTTCATCAGCAAAAAGAATCTGCCCCTCTGGGATGGTGGAGGACTCTATACACTATGTTCTTGAATGCCCTTATTTTTCTGATATTAGGGCTTCTTTTCTTGACCCCATTCTTAAACAGATAAACTTTTTCTCTAAGGAAAAAAAAGGGATATGGCTGCACCAGCAGACTGATTGGAATACTATCATGAAGTTAGCTACATTTGCCTCTCAGGCAGCGGCTATTAGAGTTACCTACCCCATATTGACTCTGAAATGATAGCCTGAGAAATGTGTTTTTTGACAGTTATGAAATTATGCTGAAACTATATATTATACTGATATTGTGGGATTGTTTATGGAGTTAGTATAATGATTATTTTGAATGTTTATGATTTGATGTAATTTTTTATTTTTGTACCTTGGTTTGATCCCTACTTTGTATTTGGATTTATTTTATTATTTGGCTATGGTGAAAGCTAATGCCTAAATAAAAGAATGAATGAGTATCACCTAGCCCATAGTTACCAGCTTGACTTTGTCAAATGCTTTGCTGAAATCTAGATATACTACGTCCACAGCATTCCCATGATCTGCTAAACTAGTAACCTGATCAAAAAAGGAAAGATTAGTCTGGCATGACTTGTTAGACTAAGATTAGTCTGGCATGACAAGATTAGTCTGATTTACATGCCATTTAAGCAGACATTGTGCGGTCTTACATATTGTGCTTGCTTGTAACTTAAGCTCCATGCAACTACTCTTTGCCTTGGTATTTCAGCCTCAAACCTGTTCTTCTGCAGGTTGGGGGAAACATTAGGACTGAGAGGGACAGCTTGCTGCTCCTGTTCCCTGCTGTATCCACATAATGATCAGCCTTGTGATAGCCAGAAGAGTGGGCCTTGGGAGAACACTGAGGACAAAAGTGGGGTAGGAGCCACCTTGCTGCCTCCACTGTCAGTTCTTTCCTGACACACAAGATAGGGGCTGCAGATGGGCAATACTGGATCAGCATTCCTGTATAAGCATGTATCCCTGTACCACAGGCAGACCTCATATTTGAGGTGCTCTGGGCTCTGCACTGGCTGCCTGTAAAGCACCGGGCCAGGTTCAAGGTGCTGGTTTTAACCTTTAAAGCCCTTCACGGCCTGGGCCCTGCTTATCTGCAGGACCGCATCACTCCCCATGTGCCCGTGCAACCCTTGAGATCGTCTGTGGGAGCCTTTTTGGAGGTTCCCCGGGCGAGGCGGGTGGCCACCGAAGTTAGATCTTTTTCAGTGGCCGCCCCTGTGCTGTGGAATTTGCTCCCGGAGGAGGCTCGGTTGGCTCCCACTCTCCTGCTATTTCGGTGCGTATGTAAGATCTGACTGTTCCATCAGGCTTTTGGTGGGGGGTGGGGTTCCCTGCATATTATATTTTTAAATTATTATTTTTTAAAATTGTATTGTTTTATTGATTGTTGTTCGGGCTGCCCTGTGGGCAGGAGGGGCAGGATATAAATATCGCCATCATTCAGAGTGTTGCAGCAAGAGATGAGCTGCAGGTACCTCCAGTCAAGACCAAGGAGCATTGCTACTCTGTTCTGCTATGAACATGTCATGGGAAAACCCACTTCTGCGTAAACAGCTGCCTGCATCAGAGCACCAGGCTGCAAGGAGCCAAGGAGAGGAGGCACGGGAGTGGGGAAAATATACCCCATCCAGAATCATTTTTCAAGTGTGGGTGTTTTCACATGGACAGGGACACCGCAGCTGCTCCATGGTGCCCCACCCAGCAGCCACCTATGGGAACATGGTTGGGGAGCCCTTCAAACGGGCATACCACACTTGGCAGCCACCACCCTTCCCCATGCTCCAATTATTATTATTATTATTATTATTATTATTATATACATTTATATAGCGCCAGTCGTGTGACCTGGTGCTGTACAGAACATAGAATTAGATGTGGTCCCTGCCGGTGGCTTACAATCTAAAAGACACAGGGGGGGGAGACAGGGAGAGGGGACAGTGGGAGAGACAGGGGAGAAGACAAACAAACATTCAAGTGGATGCAAAGTCTCAGGTGCATATGCTTGGCTTGGTTACAAAGAGGTTGGTTGCAGCAGTCAGCAGAGGAGGGCTGACAGTAAGTGTACGGGGAAAGACTAGCAGGCGTTGGGAAAGGCAGCAAGGAAAAGGTGGGTCTTGAGGAGGGATTTGAAGGAGCGGAGGGAGGAGGCGAGGCGGACGTCGGCAGGGAGGGAGTTCCAGGCATGCGGGGCAGCGAGGGAGAAGGGACGAAGGCGGTTGGGCGAGCAGGAGAAGCGAGGGAGAGCGAGGGAGGGGACAGCGGAAGAGCGGAGAGCGCGCGCAGGAGCGCGTAGGGCGATTAGGTCCGAGAGGTAAGGGGGAGCTTGGTCATGGAGCGATTTGAACGTGAAAACCAGGAGTTTGAACAGGATACGTTCAGGAAGGGGGAGCCAGTGAAGGGAGAGGAGGAGAGGCTGCACATGGTCGAAGCGACGGGCAGAGTGAATGACCTTGGCAGCGGAGTTTTGGATTGCGATAAGGGGGGACAGGTGAGAGCGAGGGAGGCCAGCAAGTAGGAGGTTGCAGTAGTCGAGGCGAGAGATAACCATGGCATGAACAAGGATTTTGGCCGAGGAGATTGAGAGAAAGGGGCGGATGCGGGCAATGTTGTGGAGAGCGAATCGGCAGGATTTGGCCACAGAGTCAATGTAAGGTTTAAAAGAGAGGTGCGTGTCAAAGATGAAGCCCAAGCTGTGGGCTTGGAGAATGGGACGGATGGTGACCCCATCGATGCAGATGGTCAGGTTAGAGGGAGAGGAAGGGGAGGGAAGAAAAATGAGGAGTTCGGTCTTGGCCATGTTGAGCTTGAGTTGACGTAGGGACATCCAGACAGAGATATCAGAGAGGCAGTTGACGAGGCGTGAGTGGACAGAAGAGGAGAGAGAGGGGGTAGAGAGAGAAAGTTGGGTGTCATCAGCGTAGAGATGGTATTGGAATCCGTGGGAGGCAATAATTTTGCCATGGGACAGGTGTAGATAGAGAAGAGGAGAGGGCCAAGGACAGAGCCTTGGGGGACCCCAACCGAAAGGGGAAGGGAGGATTCAGCCCATTACATGGGCAGAACCCTGGGGCTCCGCTCCTGCAGCAGCAGGATTGGGCCCCCTGAGGAAGCTGCCACCAACTGCCTGTCGGCTGTTGGAGCAGGGGTACGCATGCTGTCCTCCCACCAATTGGAGTGATGCCAGAGAGGAGAGCAGCAGTCACGGCAGCGAAGGAGATCCCCAGGAGGAGGAAGAGGATCATCCCCAGTGTCCCCAGCTGTGCGAATAGCCACTCCAGCTGGGGATACTGGGGCGGATCCTCCTTTTCCCTGTGGTCCACTGATTGGCAGCTGGCAGCAGCTTCCTCCAGGGCCCCCGATCCCTGCCAGCACAATGGCCTTGCTGCAGTGCTGGTGGACCTGTATGTGGGTGGGGCTGCCATAATCTTAACAGAAATTTCCTTTTTGACTTGCTACATGCCTAAGGAAGGACTCTACATGGCCTGAAAGTTTGCATACTCTCAGCAACAGCAATTGGTCTAATAAAAGATTGTCTTTCACGTGGGAGGTGCCCTGTGGGAGCCCATTTCCCCGGGTTGGACCTGGTTAACATGCATGGCATCCTCTGCATTTCTGGAGATGATGCCATGCAGAGCTGCAAAAAAATTCCTGGCAGCCACCATTCAGACAGGTGGGCGGATCTGGGGCAAAGGGGGGCCATGTGTGGCCCCATCTCCTGTGATTATACCCAGTGACCACTTATTGCCTGTCTACCCATTTATCAGCAAAGGGATTAGTGAAAAACCAGTTACTTCCAGTCAAGAGACAACTGCATTGTAGTTGTGTGTGTGTGTGTGTGTGTGTGTGTGTGTGTGTGTGTGTGTGTGTGTGTGTGAGAGAGAGAGAGACAGAGAGAGAGAGAGTTGCCTATCCCGAGTGACAGGAGATGGAAACAAAGTAGTTTGAATGATATCTTTTATTGGATAACTATTTTTAAGGGGGGGGGGAACATTGCTATATAAACAGTTGCACCTGTTCCAAAGGCAGCTGCATGTGAACAGTGGACAACAGAGAGTGTGGGCAGCAAGCAGAGTAGGTGCAAGATCAGAGGAAACCAACCCCATCCAACAGCTTTGGCAGCACTCACACACAAGTTCTCCTGTAGCCCAAGACCTAACTTTCTTGTGTAGAGGCAGCAGATAAATCTGTCCCCTACTGTCTCCAGCCCCGGTGTTAGGCTCAACCTTCCGATGAAGAGGATTGGGGCTGAAAGACCAAGGCAAAGATCAGAGGAAACCAACCCCATCATGGAGCCTAAGCACAATAACCAAGCACAATATATGACACTGTACAACATTTTTACTGCTTTCATGATATGTGAGTTAAGGTGGTGGCCTTAGCTTGCAATTTCCATGTTTTGCCAACTTCAAGTTTCTTAACATTTGCCTTAACTAATCTATTAAACCATAGTTTTTTTAATACAAGAATAAGAACCCCAAATACATATATTTTAAATTATTTATTTATATATATATATATAAATTGTGTCCCGTCCCTCCTGCCCACAGGATAGCCCGGGGCGGTGAACAACAACTATAAAAACAATGAAACAATAAAACATTTAAAACAGTTAAAAATCCACATTATGCAGGGAAGAAAATAATCTCATGGGTTCCAGTCCCAAACACTCCATTGATTCCAACGCGACTTACTCATGAGCAAGTATGTTTAGTGTTGGGACGATGATTTTTTTAAGCCAATTTCATGTTTTGGAGGTCTGATTCATGGTTTCGAAACATTTGGGTGGTTGCTCCACATTATCACACAATGTAAGTTTATGCATAGTGAGGTGCTGGGGAAAGTCTTATGTGAACAGAGATTGGAATGATCGTGATGGAGTGACTAAGAATTTCATTTATGTGGCTACTTTCCATTCTAGTGGCTCACCCCAAATTCAAAGTGGTACCATTATGAGAAAGTGCTCCCCACACTTCCATACCTCACAACATTTTGAGTAGCCAAAGAGAGACAAGCCCCACTCCCTCTCATACTCACATGCACACATGAGTAAGTACGCATTCGCACATGTGGGCAGATACACGCAGAGGGGTGCACTTAAACACATTCAGGTGGGGTGTGTCTCTCATGTGCAGAAACAGATTTGTTTCTCACATCCTGCATCCAAGCAGGGGGTTGGACTAGATGACTGTTTGAGGTCCCTTCCAACTTATGATTCTCACTCACAAGGGAGAGTGCTCAGACACACATCTGAGTGCACTCTCTCTCTCATACACACACTCATCCAGATGGGCCATTTGCATGTGTGCTCTCTCTCATACTCACACACAGGAGGGCGCTCTCTCACACACACACACACACACACACACACACACACACACACACACACACACACACACACACACACCCCTGCATGCCTATTGAAGGCAAGGCAGGAGGTTCCAGCAACTGAGAAGGGGCACAGAGCTTCATTGGTGTCCTGACTCCTGCATGAGCCTGGCCAAATACAAGTGCAGGATTGGCTCCAGCCACAGCAGCAGCCAGCAATGCTCAGGAGCCTTAACAGGAGCATACCTGTGTACACTCCAGTACTCCGTCCTGAGTGTGACTGACTGCTAATGCAACTGACGACAACCCTGTTTGGCTGGGTTGCTACCACTGCCGATGAAACTGGCCCTGTGTGCACATACTCTGGGATTGTCCAGTATGTTCTGCCTGCAAAAGCAGAGCATAGCCCCCTGACCAGCTTCCAAAGGCAGCGTGATCCCAAGACTGTTGAGAGGTATGTACTTCCTCACCCTACATTCTAGAAATATTATTATTATTATTATTATTATTAAACATTTATAAAGTGCCAGTAACAACCTGGCGCTGTACAGAACATATAATCAGCTGCGGTCCCTACCTGTGGCTTACAATCTAAAAGACAAGGAGGGGGAGACAAGGAGAGGGGACAGCGGGAGAGACATGGGAGAAGACAAACAAACATTCAGGCGGATGCGAAGTCTCAGGTGCGTGTACTTGGCTTGGTTACAAGGTGGTCGGTAGCAGCAGTCAGCAGAGGAGGGCTGACAGTAAGAGCAAGGGGAAAGACTAGAGGGCATTGGGAAAGGCAGCATGGAAAAGGTGGGTCTTGAGGAGGGATTTGAAGGAGCGGAGGGAGGAGGCGAGGCGGATGTCGGCAGGGAGGGAGTTCCAGGCATGCGGGGCAGCGAGGGAGAAGGGACGAAGGCGGTTGGGCGAGCAGGAGAAGCGAGGGAGAGCGAGGGAGGGGACAGCGGAAGAGCGGAGAGCGCGCGCAGGAGCGCGTAGGGCGATTAGGTCCGAGAGGTAAGGGGGAGCTTGGTCATGGAGCGATTTGAACGTGAAAACCAGGAGTTTGAACAGGATACGTTCAGGAAGGGGGAGCCAGTGAAGGGAGAGGAGGAGAGGCGTCACATGGTCGAAGCGACGGGCAGAGTGAATGACCTTGGCGGCAGAGTTTTGGATCGCCACAAGGGGGGACAGGTGGGAGCGAGGGAGGCCAGCAAGGAGGAGGTTGCAGTAGTCGAGGCGAGAGATAACCATGGCATGAACAAGGATTTTGGCCGAGGAGACAGATAGAAAGGGGCGAATGCGGGCAATGTTGAGGAGAGCGAATCGGCAGGATTTGGCCACAGAGTCAATGTAAGGTTTAAAGGAGAGGTGCGTGTCAAAAATGAAGCCCAAGCTGCGGGCACGGAGAACAGGACGGATGGTGACCCCATCAATGCAGACGGTCAGGTCAGAGGGAGAGGAGGGGGATGGAGGAAAAATGAGGAGTTCAGTCTTGGCCATGTTCAGTTTGAGTTGGCGTCGGGACATCCAGGCGGAGATATCAGAGAGGCAGTCGACGAGGCGTGAGCGGACAGAGGAGGAGAGAGAGGGGGTAGAGAGATAGAGTTGGGTGTCATCAGCATAGAGATGGTATTGGAACCCGTGGGAGGCAATAATTTCACCAAGGGACCGGGTGTAGATAGAGAAGAGGAGAGGGCCAAGGACAGAACCTTGGGGAACCCCAACCGAGAGGGGAAGGGAGGGGGAGGTCGACTCGGGGAGGGAGACATTAAAGGAGCGGTCAGAGAGGTAGGAGGAGAACCAGTCAAAGACAGAGCCACGGAAGCCCAAAGAGTAAAGCGAGTCCAAGAGGAGCGAGTGGTCGACAGTGTCAAAGGCAGCAGAGAGGTCAAGGAGGACAAGAACGGAGTAGTGGCGCTTCGATTTAGCGACAAGTAGATCATTGGTGATCTTGGCCAGGGCAGTTTCAGTAGAGTGGAGGGGGCGGAAGCCGGACTGGAGAGGGTCCAGGGAGGAGTTGGCAGAGAGGAGGTTCAGGCAGCGGGAGTAGACGACACGTTCCAGGAGCTTCGAAGCAAAGGGAAGGAGGGAGACCGGCCGGTAACTAGAGGGATCGAAAGGGTCCAGGGTAGGCTTTTTGAGGATGGGGGAGACAGTGGCATGTTTGAAGGCAGAGGGGAAGGAGCCTGTGGAAAGGGAGAGATTGACGACATGCAGAAGGGGGGGAGCGACAGTGGGAGCAATAGAGGTCAGGAGGCGGGAGGGGATCGGGTCAAGGGGGCAGGTGGAGGGGTTGGATGAAGAGAGAAGAGCAGAGATTTCCTGGAGAGAGGCAGGAGGGAAGGATGCGAGGAGGGAGGGGGGCGGGGGGCGGAAGAGGGCGGGAGGCAATATCCCGACGGATCTTGTCAATCTTGGAGGTGAAGAACGATGCAAGATCCTGAGCAGCAAGGGAAGAGGGCGGAGGAGGGCAGGGGGGTTTGAGAAGGGAGTCGAAAGTAGAGAAAAGGCGGCGAGGGTCGCGGGAGAAAGATTCGATCCTAGAGGCATAATAGCGCTGCCTAGCTAGGGAGATAGCCGAGGAGAGGGAGGAGAGGGAGAATTTGTAATGGAGGAAGTCAGGGAGGGAGCGGGATTTGCGCCAGAGGCGTTCGGCAGCCCGGGCGCAGGAGCGGAGGTAGCGGATGGCAGGGGTAAGCCAGGGGCGGGGGTCGAGGGGGCGGACGGGGCGAGCAGAGGGGGGGGCAAGAGAGTCAAGGGTCGAGGAGAGAGAAGCGTTGAGAGCAGAGACAGCAGAGTCAGGGGAGGAGGAGGCGAAAACGGGGGGAAGAAGGGGGGAAAGATGTGCGGCAAACTCCGAGGGAGTAAGGGCCTGCATATTGCGGAAGGGGCGCATAGAGGGGGAGGCGGAGGGGGGTCGGTGGGAAAGGCTGAAGGAGCCGAGGAAGTGATCAGAACTAGGGAAGGGGTCAAAGGAGAGGTCAGTTAGAGAACAGTTTCGAGTGAAGACGAGGTCGAGGGAATGGCCGTCAGTATGAGTGGGGGAGTCGGTCCAGAGCCGGAGATTAAAGGAGGAAGCGAGAGAGAGAAAGCGGGAAACAGAGAAAGCAGCTGGTGTACACAGTGGCTCCCCACAAGACAAGCACATGATTGTGGGGCAAAACGTCAAGTGATCCACTCTTCATTAAAGAGTTGTTGTTTTCACCCTGTGGCCATCCACTTGCCCCTGGGCAGCCACAGTTCACGCTAGCCTCATGTCTTGGAATGTGTGGCTGTAGGACAAAGGAAGAGGTGAGCCACTAGTGTAGAACTGGCATAAATCTGAGCCAACAATGTGATGCTATTGTTAACAACAACAACAAAAAGGCAAGTACCATTTGGATTAACAGATATAGGAAGTAATGGTTCTGCTTAACTTGGTATTGGTAAGGCTTTAACTTAAGACTTCATCTAATTTTGAACTCCACAATTTAAGAAGCATGGGATGATTGACATGGTGTGCTTGCTTCATGTACCCACTTCGTGAAACACTTCCTACACTGTATTCCATCGTGATAGTCAGGGGTAAGGATGGGCATCTGGAGTGTGGGTGGATGTGATTTGGCCTCAGGGTCAGGATTGAGTCAGGATTGTGACTGAGAGTCAGAATTGGGATCAGAGAGGGGAGCAAGCCTAGAGGATAACACAGGAGCAGGATGATGAGGAAGGGGAGTAAGGCTGAGTGAGGGAGCAGGAAGAAGGAGCAAGATTGGGGGAGACAAGGAGCCAGAGCAAGACAAGACTAAGAGTAGAGCGACAGGAAGTGAAAGTGGGGAAACAGAGGAGACAAGACAGGGAACAAGGCAGGAAAGGGTGTGGAGGATAAGGCTGGGTCTAAGGCAGGGGACGCAAGACCAGAGATGAAGAAATACAAGATGAGAGCAAGACTGCACACAAGCCAGGAATACGGAGTGGAAATTTGTGGTATTCCACTTAGCTTTCTGGTACTTCTAGCAAGCCTTATATGCTGGCTGGAAGCCAACAAAGAAACTGGAAGGTGTGGCAAGGGCTGGGACAAAAATGGGATGTGGTTAGGGCAGAGCAGAGACCTCTTCAGAGGGTGTGACTGCACCTAGGGCATTGGTCCAGACATGCTCGGCACAGTTCCAGGAACCCTGCGTTTTGGGGGTTGAGGCCTGATATTAATGCCGCTTCCTGTGCTGAGGAAATGCTGTGTGGATGAGCCATTATAACTGGTTTACAAACCTTTTGCCTGTAAAACTCCATTTGAGGATTTAAATATTTCTTGATTGCAGAAAGCTATAACTTGCAAAAATTAAAAACATAATCTTAACACAAATTTCCTTTTTGACTTGTTGCATGCCTAAGGAAGGGCTCTACATGGCCTGAAAGTTTGCGTACTCTCAGCAACAGCAGTTGGTCTAATAAAAGATCGTCTGGACAACTTACGTCTCCATCTCTTACTTTTGAAATCAGCATGGCACCCATGCTCTTACTCTCTCTGACTCCCCCAACCCCTTTCTCTCTCTCTTGTGCCTCCTTGTTTCCTTGATTCCCACCTGACCTGTCCTCCTTCCCCCAGCGTGTTCCGATGTCCTTCCCTTCCAAGGTTAGGAACTTGGACTCCACTCTTCCCTGAACCCAGTCCTTGGGACTGTGGAGCAGGGATTTAGACATAGCACCGCAGGCAGAGGCTGGCCAACTGATGGAACTACTGGTTACTCCGGTATACCAACTATCCTAGAGCCATCTATGATTGGCTAGATGTGACCCTCTCTGGATTGGTTACCATTAAGTATAAAGCTTCATGAGCCAGCTCTAACACTTCACACACTCCTGCTCTCGCCTTGCTTCGCTCTGCCCTGTTCCTGCTCTCTCTGGACTTATCTTCGTGGCTTCTAAACTTTGATTACCAGCTGCTCCCCAGATAGATGCCTTCTTGGACTGAGCTTCCACCCGATGAACTCCCACACATCTCTGACCCGAATGCCCCCTGAAGTCTCAGACTCACAGCACATAAGGCCTTATGCTTGACACCCAGCTCCACTAAACTCCTTCCCTCCTGATCACAGCAGGTTTCACTCCCATCTTTCACCCTAGCTGCTCGTCTCTCCATATCCACCCATCCCCAATAGATCCAAATGTTTAGTAAAACTGGCAGCAAACAACACTGGCCTTTCCCAACTCTGAGGAGATTGATGGTAACTCGACCCTACCCCAGGCTGGGAAACATAAGTGTCAGCATGGAAAAGCAAGCAGCAAGGCTTCTGCCGCGAGAACACACTTGAGCTGCTACTGCAGCTCGTACTGCCATTACCAGGGGGAGCAGAAATTAGAACTACCACTGCCATAACACAAATGAGTGACCAATATTGTAGCTGGATTAGTTGCTTGCTCATATGGAGCCCAGTTCAAGGCCATAATTTAATTTCACAGAAGCATAAAACAAGTTTTCAAGGTCTTAATCACATTAATGTAGATTAAGAGAGATTTAAAGGATCACAGATTTTACTGTTTAATAAGGATGATTAAACAAGTACCTAGTGGCGAGTTCACTGTACCAGTTTTCAGCTGCAATATGTTGCACAATGTCTCCATGATATGCATTCTAAGTGAACTTTAATGGAACCTCCATTAATGTCAACTCCATTGTTACAAAAATTATTACAAACGTTTATAATGTACTGTGATGACAAAAGTTGTTTTCTGGGTTACTGTACCTACACTTTATTGCCTTACTTTTCTGTGAAAGGGGAAGGTATACCACAGTGAATAGCTTTGGATATATTTAACATAAGGAGTTAACAGATAAGACATTAGCCCACAATAGCCCACTTCAGATAGCCCATCTATTAGGTGGCCGTCAGATGTTCACCCGCACTCACCCACCCCCGCTCTACAGCCCCCCACTCACAGCGTTGTGGAATGTGGAATCTGCTGTGCGGGCACATGTTGGCTAAGGTGAGTGAATGTGTGCCCACATGACCATCTCCCATCTGTGAGGGGGTTGCAGCCTTTGCATACGCAGAGGTCCGCCAGGACCATAGAGTCCCGGGCGGAGCACCGAGAGCAATCCGGTGAGTGAGTGCTTCCTCGGCTCTTGCAGGCGCAGTGCCTATTTACTTTTGTTTTTTGAAGCGCTCCAAAACTGAAAATAAACAAGGAAACTGATAACCCAGAGGTTGCTGCAGCTGTGCACCAGGACAGGGCGGGCCAGGAGCACCTCTCTAGGTGTGGAACATCTGGGAATCTATGGTGCCTGCCCGTCTGTCCTGTTTGTCACGCAGAACCTGAGAGTGGTGGCGGTATTGGGCTCCATGTGTCAGTCGCTGCCGCCGCTGGCCGGCGCAGCAGCCCCTCCCAAGACACAGGAACCCCCTTACCGATATCAGCGGCTCAACGCCGCCTCCAGCACAGGCGCCCCCAGCCGAAGGCGCCCAGGGCGAAAGCGGCGGGGAAAAAGGCTCTGGGACGGTGAGAACCGCTGAAGAGCCCCGTGCGTGCCTGGAGGCGCGCGGAGCACCGCAACGGGGAGCCACCACTACAAAGGCCGGCACTGCAAGGGTAGCAGTGCCGGTGAACAGAGCGACAGCCCCTGGAGAGACTGGCCCCCCTTGAGCTAAGTGTTGAACTTGACTGTTCCTTGTATTAATTGCGGTGTGTGTTCCCCATCCCTGTTCCCTTCCTGTTGTAGCAAGCAGAGTGTGTGTTCTCCCATCCTGAGTTAATTGTGTATACGTGTACCCCTCTGCCCCTTGCCCCAGGTTGTTGAGAGAGTGAGTGAGAGCCTGCGGGCTCGCACGGTTGGGCCTTCCCCTCCTCCCTGGGACCATCCCTTCCCTTCCCCTTGAGAGTGTGTAAGCCCCGTGAACCCTAACTGTGGACCTTGGGACCCCCCCCCGTGGACCTGGCACTTCCCTCACGAACCTTCCTTGCCATTTCCCTGATGAGTGCAAGTGGCGAGGCTGGACCCCCTTCCTTGTTCCCCAGCTCTGTGCCCTATGATGATAGGGGTCAAGATTCAGAGTGCGTAAGCACACGAACAGACCCAAACACTATCCTGACGGGCCTCCTTCCCTCGCAGTTCACAAACAGAGCTCCCTCGTGTGCGAGAGGTGTGAGTGGGTGGCGCTTCTCCCCTTCCTACCCCCTCCCACTGACAGATTCACCGGCCTCGAGCACCACACCTTTAGTCCAGCATGGATGTAGCCCATGAAATAGGGAAGTTGGTGCATGCTGTGCAGTCCTTGACCATGCAGATCAAGGATCTGCAGGATCACCACACGGAACTGGCAGCAGCTGTAGCCCAGCAGCAGGCGGCGGCCCCCCCTGTAGCCGTCCTGCTGGCACCCCCAGTACCACCGCCTGCGGCAGAAGAGGCGGAGGAGGCGGCGGCTGCAATGGCACCACCTCCCCCGCTGGCCCCAGTTCTCCCAGTCACCCGACAAGAACCCCGGGGACCCCAGATAGAGAAATTTGGGGGGGAATGGAGAACCTGCCAAGAGTTTTTGGCGCTCTGTGAACTTACTTTTACCACCCAGCCGACCACCTATGATACTCAAGCCCTTAGAGTTGCATTTGTGATCGGAAACCTGGGGGGAGTGGCCCAGGAATGGGCCACGAATTTGCTGACCAGCAAAAGCCCCCTGTTGACGGATTATGAAGGATTCATCCGGGAATTTCGTTTTCTCTTTGACCATCCTCATCGTCGTTGGGATGCGGAAGCCTCCATACTTTCCTTACGACAAGGCCGGATGCCCCTCCTCGAATACATTACCGTGTTCCAACAACTGGCCTTGGAATTACAATGGTCAGAGGATGCCCTTCGGGCCCACTTCCGGAAGGGACTAGCGGACGAATTGAAGGATCAATTGGCCTACGTCGCTCTTCCAGACACCTGGATGGGGGTAGCTTCCCTGGCCCTCCAGATCGATGCCCGGCTGGCGGAGAGGCGAAAGGAGAGGCGGCAGGATAATAGAACCTTCCCGGTCCGGTCCGCACCCGTCTCGTTCCCATCTCCTGCTGGAAGTGGACCACCCCCGCCAGACCCGGAACCCATGCAGCTGGGAGCTTCACGGGGCCCATTGACTGCTGAAGAACGGGACCGGCGCCGTCGTTCCAGAGCATGTTTCTATTGCGGCCAAGCGGGCCACTTCATCCATGAGTGTCCCGCCTTACCGCCCTCTCGTCGTCAGCAGGGAAATGCCAAGGGCCGGGACGAACAGGGGAGCGTCCGACCATAAAGATCGCCCCTTCCCTTACATTACAGGCTCCTCAGCAACTGCGGGTGCCTGTCACCTTAGCCCTCGCCCCACGACGGTCCCTAGTGGTATGGGCCTTATTGGATTCCGGGGCCTCGGCGAATTTCATAGATGCCACCCTAGTACAGCAGCATGGGGTACCCACATGCACGAAGGCGCACCCGGAAGCCGTCCGTACGATTGATGGATCACCCCTCATCTCAGGCCCTGTGATTCACCAAACCACCCCCTTGACCTGTAAAATAGGGAATCATCAGGAACTCCTTGGTTTCAATGTGGTTTGCACCCCCCTCTTCCTGGTGGTCTTGGGTCTCCCGTGGCTAATGCTGCATGAACCCCTAGTGCAGTGGGCACAACGACGACTACAGTTTTCTTCCCCCTATTGCGCTCAGAACTGCCTAACGGCAGCCCCCATGGTTCCGACTACTAGGACCTTGGGGGCGGCAGTTGAAACACCCTTGCCACCCCTGCCCGAGGAATATCAGGAATTTCAGGAGGTATTCAGCAAGGCCCGGGCGCACAGTTACCTCCGCACCGCCCATATGACTGCCCCATAGAGTTACTTCCGGGCACGGAGCCCCCCTTTGGGCGGATCTACGCCCTTTCAAAACCAGAACTCGCTGAACTCCGGGCCTATCTAGAAGAAGCCCTCCACAATGGCTTCATCCGGCCCTCAACCTCACCCGCAGGGGCCCCGATCTTCTTTGTGCCAAAGAAAGATGGGGGATTGAGACCCTGCATAGATTATCGGGGCCTGAACAGTGTAACCATTAAGAACCGTTACCCCCTACCACTAATTCCGGAGCTGCACAACCGGCTCCAAGGGGCTCGGCTTTTCACGAAGTTGGATCTTCGCGGAGCCTATAACTTACTACGCATACGTCAAGGGGACGAGTGGAAGACGGCTTTCCGTACCCGCTATGGGCACTTCGAATATTTGGTGATGCCATTTGGATTAGCAAATGCCCCCGCTGCATTCCAGCACCTTATTAACGATATTTTACGAGACATGCTGGACACCTTCGTAATAGCGTACTTGGACGACATTTTGATCTATTCCACGTCGTTCAAGCAACATGTAAACCATGTGCGACAAGTCCTACAACGACTACAAAAACACCACCTGTATTGCAAACAAGAAAAATGCGCATTTCATTTGACCTCCATTGAATTTTTAGGGTTTGTGATCAACTCTACGGGGATCCAAATGGACCAGAAGAAGGTTCTGGCCATTCAGCAGTGCCCCCCCCCCAAAGGCCGTAAAAGCCTTACAGCGTTTTCTCGGTAGTATTAATTACAGCAATATGTTCCTCATTACTCCGAAATCACTACTCCCTTAACCCAACTTCTCAAGAAGAATCGTCCCTTTGTGTGGGGACCAGAGCAGGAATACAGTTTTCAATTTTTGAAGGAAGCCTTCACAAGGGCTCCACTCCTTCAGCACCCCGATTTCGCCCAGCCATTTTTTATAGAAGCTGATGCGTCCAGCATGGCCATTGGAGCCGTATTGCTGCAACAAGCAACTGAGGGAAGAACCCTACCATGTGCCTACTATTCTAGACAGCTTACCCCGGCGGAAAAAAATTACACTATTCTCGACAGAGAATTACTAGCTATTAAAGCCGCCTTCGAAACGTGGCGGCACTACCTAGAAGGGGCATCTTACCCCGTCACGGTTACCACCGACCACAAAAATTTAACCTTCCTCCAAACCGCCCAGATCACCAATCATCGACACGCTCGTTGGGCCCTGTTTTTTGCCCGGTTCTNACATCCTCCGCAATATCCAGACATTTGGATTCTGAAACACATCCAGGGAAATTACCGCGAAATGTTTCAAATGTAGTCCAGCCAAAGAAGGGCAGTGCAGAAGGATATGACACCGAATCCACCTCTCCTAGATTGCAAAATTCACACAATCTCTGATTCTAAGGAATCCCCTTGTATCTTCCCTCGACAAATGCCGAGGGGAATATGTTGCACCTCAATCTGGTGAATGCCACACGTCGCGAGGGCTCCACCCAGACAAAAAGGTAGTTAACTTCCAGGGCAAGTGGGCTATGAACTACTAGCCCTGGGGCCACCTTCTGGGCAGCCAAAAAGACTAGTTCTGTTTGGCTAGATTGATCTTGGAGCCTCTGGTATAACAATTTCCTAAAAACTTTCCAACCCACCCTTTTCCACTCCTCTGGGTGGAATCATAAATACTGCACTATCAGGCGGACCTTGGCCAGCCATGAATCCAGCAATCCAGATTCAACTGCTAAACTCAGCAGTGAATCATCCTCCCTTCCTGTCTCTTATACACATCTAGATGTGTATAAGAGACAGGGATACAACACGGTGTTCGTCATCGTAGATGACACCATGGAGCAATGGAGCCACCCCCAACTCCAGCAGGCTAATATCTCATTTGTTCTCACCAAGAGACAGCAGAAAACAAGAGACCCAAATTCTGTAACTCCTGGCCTCCCACAAAACAAGATAAAAGTTTTATGGGATTTTTTTTTAAAGAAAACTTAGGGAAAAACCTACTACTTAATCTTTATTTAATGGTTATCGTGCATCCACTAGGAGATCTGAGCAAATTATATAAACTAAACACCACATAATGAACTAAATGTCTGACTCATGATAGACATCACAAAATGCTCCTCTCTATGAGCAGCAGTGAACAAATAAACCTTCAGTGCTTGTCTAATGTCTAGAAGGCCAGCAGATTAGTGGTCAGGTGTACTGTCAGGTAGTAAATAACACAGATAAAAATGATCTTGATTCCAAACATTAGGAACAAATTACATCCCATTCCTTTATGAGCATGGAGGACTGTGCCTACTGCAGAACCAATGAATTTCTATTGCATGGGAGGAAGGGTGTGTGAACAGAAGCTGAATGCATAGCACTAAGTTTACAGGTGCATCGCTAGGCACCTGACTGATACAGTGTTCGGCCCAGAGGAGCATCTGCTCCCTCGACCCCCACCATCCTTTGATCCCAGAAAATATCAACGAGCAGGGTTTTAGAGGGTGTGTCTACACGTTACGCTAGTCATGGGGGGGGGGGAGAAATCCACCCCGTAGCACTGTTATGTCATTCTGTGGCAGGGCAGTGCAGTTTAGCTCAACTTGCTCCATGCTCCGATTCGCCCTCCATAACATTGCTCGGATCCGCCCCTTTCTCTCTACCTCCTCGGCCAAAACCCTTGTTCATGCCATGGTTATCTCTCGCCTCGATTACTGCAACCTCCTCCTTGCTGGCCTCCCTCGCTCTCACCTGTCCCCCCTTATCGCAATCCAAAACTCCGCTGCCAAGGTCATTCACTCTGCCCGTCGCTTCGACCATGTGCAGCCTCTCCTCTTCTCTCTTCACTGGCTCCCCCTTCCTGAACGTATCCTGTTTAAACTCCTGGTATTCACGTTCAAAACACTCCACAACCAAGCTCCCCCTTACCTCTCGGACCTAATCTCCCTACGCACTCCTGCACGCGCTCTCCGCTCTTCCTCTGTCCCCTCCCTCACTCTCCCTCGTTTCTCCTGCTCACCTAACCGCCTTCGACCCTTCTCCCTCGCTGCCCCCCATGCCTGGAACTCCCTCCCTGCCCACATCCGCCTTGCCCCCTCCCTCCGCTCCTTCAAATCCCTCCTCAAGACCCACTTTTTCCTCGCCGCCTTTCCCAATGCCTGCTAGTCGTTCCCCATATACTTACTGTCTGCCCTCCTCTGCAGACTGCTGCAACCAACCTGATTGTAACCAAGCCAAGCACACGCACCTGAGACTTCGCATCCGCCTGAATGTTTGTTTGTCTTCTCCCCTGTTCCTCCCGCTGTCCCCTCTCCCTGTCTCCCCCCTCCTTGTCTTTTAGATTGTAAGCCACAGGCAGGGACCACATCTATTTCTATGTTCTGTACAGCGTCAGGCACATGGCTGGCGCTATATATATGTTTATAATAATAATAATAATAATAATAATTAATAATGCTTATGATGTCACCCTATGGATTCTGACCACCACCATTGGAGTGCCATCATAAATAGGGAGATATCACAAGCCTTCAGCTTCCAAATCCAGCAAGCCCGAACTTGGGAACAGAACTGTCAAGGCAGCAAGTTGCCTCCTCCCCCCAATTGGGAGTGAAACTGACACACTCAAAGCTCTGTAGTAAAACTGACATCCCTGCAGTTGCGAAGTGAAATGGACATGTGGCTCCAATGTCCTAGTGCCTCAGGGGATCAGGTGGGCTTTCTGTCCCCAAAGTAGCAGCATGTACCCTGGTGACCTAGCTGAACAAGGTCCCGTGGCAGGGGACTGTCACTGAAGAAATCTAAAATGTGCATTGTGTTATCAGTTGCATTGCGGATCCCCCTCAGCAGTTTCATGATTTGTTCCAGGCAGCAAAACATGGCAAACCCATAGTTGCACCATCGCAAAATCTGTGCTTGAAGTGACCAAACATACTGCTTGCCCTCATGTTAGGTGGCAGAAATGATGACAAGTGTTGTATGCAAGCATATTTTTTTTATTTATTTATAATATTTTTATACTGCTGCCTCCTGCCTAATGGGAAGGTGTACAACATATAAACCACAAAAATAGAATATAATAAAACTATACAACATCATTCATAAAATCCCCAATAAAAGACGTCTGGGCAAAAAGCCTCCATATTAAACCCCCCCATCCCCCTCACCAAATGCCTGGTGAAAAAGCCAGGTCTTACAGTGTCTATGGAAGGAGGGGAGATCTAGAGAGAGGCATAACACCACCGGGAGTTCCATAGCTGTGGGCGTAACCCACTTGAAAGTAGCCACCCGGGGGACCTCCAAGCAGGCATCCCCAGCTGACTGCAGAGGTTGATCCAGAACATGAGGAATGAGGCGATCCCGCAAATAGGTAGGACCTAAGTCGTATAGGGCTTTAAAGGTATTAACCTACACCTTGAATTGGACCCGGAAGACTATAGGCAGCCAGTGCAGAGATTGGAGCACCGGTGTTATGTGCTCCCGGCAACCCATCCCCGTAAGGAGGTGGGCTGCCGCATTCTGCGCCAGCTGCAGCCTCCGGATCATCACCAATGGTAGCCCCACGTAGAGCGCGTTGCAGTAATCCAGTCTTGAGGTGATGAATGCTTGGATGATGGTGGCCAGATCAGAGCCTGACACATATGGTCTAAGGTGTCGGACCAGACGTAATTTACTAAAGGCACTACTCACCACAGTTGCCACCTGATCGTTGAGGCAAAGCTGTGGATCAAGAGAACTCCAAGGCTCCGAACCTGAGGAACCAAGGAGGGACACACCCCATCAATGATGAGGACCTCCACTCCTTCACCCGTATCCTCCTTCACCTCTATCTTGTCCTCATCCAGTCCCTTACCGCAGCTGCTGGTCTTCCTTATGGAGAGAGGGTGTGCTGTTGTAATTCTTTGTATATTGACGACCTTTGGCATCACCGGTTTGTATGTCCCCTCCAAGCCTATTTGAGGGAATGTTTATTGGGCCACTGGCTTCACCAAAGACCGTTCTCCTCCCCGTTGCAATTAATTTTCTTTTTTCTGATGTCAACTAATCCGACTATAGTGGAAAAATTTGCCCTGTTTGCATCTGCACTCTTAAAACGGTAATTCAAAAAGTTTATATAATATTATTTTTTTCTTGCTTTCATTCCGATTTATGGCAAAATTTTGTCCTGTGTATGATTATGATTTTATTAATATTAACTTTTCTTTTGTTGTATGGTTTTATATTTTTTCTGCCACTTAAGGCAATGTAAGGTGACATATTGTGTTACCCTACAGTAGTTGTTGCAATGTCTGCAGGTTATGTTCTCTTGGCAATTGATGCTATTTTATTAGATGGTAATTTTTACTTAATATTCTTGGTTAAGTATCGTATGATACATTCTATTTTGTATTGCCTTCTCGCTCACTTTTCTCTCCTCTCCTTCGTTGCAGTGGCCTGGGCCATGCAACAAATAAAAGTATTCTTATTATATTACCGCAGCCAGGCACTGGGTAAACACAGACTGCCAGGCCTGGGTCGGATGAAAATGAGAGATACAGCTGGGTGTAATCAGCATATTAATATCCAGAGAGATTAACAGTGATCTTCCCACTAGTGCTCTGGTCTGGGTCAGACCCTGCTGGGGTGGCAACAGAAGCAGAAAGTGGGTACTGTGCGATAGTTAGGGGGAAAGGGACAGTCAGTATGTGGCACTGCTGCAGAATGGAATCTATATGATGTATAATAATACATTTATTGACTTGTTGGCCATAGGCTGTAACAAGAATGGGACAAAAATAGGACAAATACAATAAAAATGATAATTACTTAAAAAATACGAAATTTGAGACATAACCAAAATAAAGACCACAATATCCAACCATGCGACAAAATAAATATAAAAAAACACTGTTAGAATCTGTCAGTGGCATTACAGTATATTGTCTTACCCTTCCCCCGGGTATATGGCAACAGCATTTGGCCCCTGAATTAGTTTACAAACATCCTTGTAGAGGGTATTGCCTTACCCTTCCCAGGGTGTATGGCGACACATTTGGCCCCTGAATTGACTTCTAGGTATCCTTTTACAGGATATTGCCTTACCCTTCCCGGGGTTTATGGCACAGCATTTGGCCCCTGGATTGGTTTAGTGCGTATATAATAGTTTGTTACCTAGACATTGGCTTTTACAGATAAAATAGGGACATCAACAGGTCTACATCATGCGCTGTTCAACATCATATCTCCTTTGTCCAAATAGATACCCACAAATAAAAATATGTTCCAGGGGCATCCACCCAGTCCAACTGCATCTCACTTATGAAGTTTGGTCTTCTGCAGATCACAGATGTTTACAGGCACAAATCAGGAATGAATATAATGTTCCAGACACATGTGGCCCTAAACTATAGACTGCATGCTCAACAGTTAGGCCCCTCCTGCCCAGCCTCAAAGGAACCCGAGGGGAGGACTATTGATTCTTGCAATAGACTTCCTCGTAATCAGAGCGGCATAGGCAATATCGGCCACCGCTCGAGTAATTACTGAGTCACCTGTGCTTAACATCCTCCGCAATATCCAGACATTTGGATTCTGAAACACATCCAGGGAAATTACCGCGAAATGTTTCAAATGTAGTCCAGCCAAAGAAGGGCAGTGCAGAAGGATATGACACCGAATCCACCTCTCCTAGATTGCAAAATTCACACAATCTCTGATTCTAAGGAATCCCCTTGTATCTTCCCTCGACAAATGCCGAGGGGAATATGTTGCACCTCAATCTGGTGAATGCCACACGTCGCGAGGGCTCCACCCAGACAAAAAGGTAGTTAACTTCCAGGGCAAGTGGGCTATGAACTACTAGCCCTGGGGCCACCTTCTGGGCAGCCAAAAAGACTAGTTCTGTTTGGCTAGATTGATCTTGGAGCCTCTGGTATAACAATTTCCTAAAAACTTTCCAACCCACCCTTTTCCACTCCTCTGGGTGGAATCATAAATACTGCACTATCAGGCGGACCTTGGCCAGCCATGAATCCAGCAATCCAGATTCAACTGCTAAACTCAGCAGTGAATCATCCTCCCTTCGGGTTGATATCAGTTTTAGCCAATAATTGACCACTTGCCGGATCATCAAAGTTCTTACTGTACCCGTTTCTGTCTCGAGCCGAGCAATTATCTGGGGGCAGCCCCTCGGGATGCCCAACATAGATGTCAAAAACCCATTCTGAAGGCTCTCCAGCTTTTTCTTAAACTCAAGACACCCCCTTCCTGAACGTATCCTGTTTAAACTCCTGGTTTTCACGTTCAAATCGCTCCACGACCAAGCTCCCCCTTACCTCTCAGACCTAATTTCCCTATGCACTCCTGCACGCGCTCTCCGCTCTTCCTTTGTCCGCTCCCTCACTCTCCCTCATTTCTCCTGCTCACCTAACCGCCTTTGACCTTTCTCCCTCGCTGCCCCCCATGCCTGGAACTCCCTCCCTGCCCGCATCCGCCTTGCCTCCTCCCTCCGCTCCTTCAAATCCCTCCCCAAGACCCACCTTTTCCTTGCTGCCTTTCCCAACGCCTGTTAGTCTTTCCCCGTACACTTACTGTCGGCCCTCCTCTGCTGACTGCTGCTACCAACCTCTTTGTAACCAAGCTAAGCATACGCACCTGAGACTTCGCATCCACTTGAATGTTTGTTTGTCTTCTCCCCTGTCTCTCCCACTGTCCCCTCTCCCTGTCTCCCCCCCTTTGTCTTTTAGATTGTAAGCCACCGGCAGGGACCACGTCTAATTCTATGTTCTGTACAGCACCAGGTCACACGACTGGCGCTATATAAATGTTTATTATAATAATAATAATAATAATACTGGAGCCGCGTACAGGGCCTGTGCTAGTACTTTTGTCCTGAACAAAGTTAATGCTGGGGCTACCAGTCGTCCTCCCCGGCCAAAGTAAAATTTCAAGATTGCTGTGGCAGACTTCCTACCCTGAGCTTTTACCTGCTCGACATGAGGCTTCCAGGAGGCATCTGCAGAGAAGGTGACCCCCAGGTACTTAAAGGTTAAAACCTTGGTGATGGCATTCCCTTTAATAAACCAAGCGGTTGGGGCCCCTCATTCTCTTGCAGCCTGCCACCATAACCCTACATTTTGAGTAGTTGATAACCAGTCAACTCACAGTAATAACTGAATAAGGCGAGTTGCCTTTTAGGCCAATGGGGGTACGAGCCAGCAGAACAGAGTCGTCCGCATAAAGCAAGACTGAAAGGCTTTTTTGGGCTACCGCAGGTGCATGGGTGTCCCTTGTATTCATATAAGAAACCAGATCGTTTAAATAAAGATTAAATAGTACTGGGGCCAACAAACAGCCCTGCCTAACACCTTTGCCTACCAAAACCGGCTTTGATAAGGATCCACAAATATCCGTCCTTATCTGAAGTGAGTTTTCCTGCTGTAGCTGGATCATCAGATATAGGAGTCTTGGCTCTATGGAAGACCTCCTTAGCATAAGCCCTAGCCGCTCCCTGTTGATAGAATCGAAGACCTTTTCGAGATCCATAAACCCTAGATATAATTTGTTGTTACAATTTGTATATTTCTGGATCAATGCTGATAACAGCATAATATGGTCTGTCGTGGCCTTCCCTACCAGCCTGCCTGCTCTGGTTCGATTTGGTGAGTCTCAGAAATCCATGCTCGTAATTTTTCTAAGAGAAAACGAGTATAGAGTTTACCAATCGAACTGAGTAGGCTGATCGGGCGATAATTCGCCGGGAGTCTGGGGTCCCCTTTTTAAAATATTGGCACAAGCGTGCTCCTCAGCCATGAGCTGGGTATAGTCCCAGTCTCATTGATTGTCGTGAAGAGTGGTGCCAAAATGGCTGCCCACCAATAAGGAAATTTTTTAATCAGATCGATTGTTATTCCATCAAGGCCTGGTGACTTTCTGGCCTTTGTCCCCTGAATGAGAAGGCAAATTTCATCAGGAATAATAGGAGGCCAGGATGGAAATCTCTGAGGGGGATCCAATCCTAGATCGCAAACCTCAGCAGGCGGGTCTGAAAACAAAGCCCTATAAAAGGCTTCCCACGCCTTAGCTGAAATCAAGGGGGCCTTCTGAGTGGTCCTGCCCATACCCAGAGAGCATATCAAAGCACAACATTTTGTTGTATCCCTCCTTTGGGCTGCCTCCTGTAGGGCTTGCCACTGAATCTTACTAAATACTCTCTTTTTATCTAGTATCAGTTGTCTATATGATCGCCTTTCAATTACTACCGTTTCTTGATTTGAAGCTGATGGGGAAGCTCTTAATTTCCTCACAGATCTTCTGAGGTAAGCTCTTAACTCCCGACAGTTATTATCAAACCATGAAGGAGGTTTAGCTGTCTTCCCCCGTTTAAATGGCAGGGCTATATCCTGGAAGATTACCTGTTGTAAGCTCTGGAGAAGGCTATCGAACCATATAGCTTCCTTGCCGTCACTTTGAGTCGCTTGTTGACAAAGCTCCTTAATTTCCTGCTGCTAAATCAGGGCCCCAAAGTCTACAATAAGGTGATCTAGACACTTTCTCCTAAGTCTAGGGCCATTTCCCTGGCCCTCTTCCACCACCCGACTCTCGTCTGTCTGGTGTAGAAAATCCCGGCCGGCTTTAATCAGCCTCAGCACGAGTGGCAAGTGCAGGTGTCTGACCTCGAGACAACCTCCATCCTAGCAATGGAGTCGAAATCAGATGTGGACACCAGAAAGTAGTCTATTACACTGAACCCCAGCCGGGTATGCAGGGTAAAATCCCCTTCCATATCACCCGAGACCCGGCCATTTACTACCACCAACTCAAGAGATTCTAATAGGAATGCCATACTTGTTTTCTTTGGGTTCCTGTAATCATCCTTAGACGATAGAGGGGGCAGCCAGAGTGGACACTCCAAATCATCACCAGCAAGATCCCTCCCCCGACTAGCTTGATTCCCTAGCCTGGTATTAAAGCCACACACACACCCGATTGAGGGGCACCCCAGGGTATTCTTCTTGGGCCTTTGCAGACAACTTACTTATCTGGGTCCAAATATCCGCTGAATAGTATCAGGAATATGACGGCGGAACATAGACATTACCCAAAAGGAACTTCCTGCCATCTGCTGCAGAACAAAGATGCAGAGCAAAATTAAATGTATACGTTCCTAATTCCTTCATTTGTAAGCCTAAGTCAACTGCCACCAACATCGCTAGTCCTCCACTGGGTCTCCCACCCACCTGAGATGGAGTGGCCCCTTGACAAAATACATTAAAACCACACAATTCCATATCAGTCGATTTCCCCAGTAACCAGGTCTCCTGGAGCAAAATAATATCATATTGGCCCAGAAACAGCAAGAAATCAAAATCCTGACAGCGGGCCTTCCAGCCTGCTATATTCCACGATAATATGGCAAGGCTCCCCTGGGGATCTTGGCCTAGTCATGTTCCTGGAAAGAGTACCTGGGTAGAAAGGGGTCTTTGGGAACCACTTTTATTTGGACTGGAAACTGCCAATGGGGCTCCCACAAGATCATCCTGGGGAACCATATTCTTCTGGCCCTTCCAACCCAGATCCCTCTGATCAGGAAGTTCTTCAACACTCCTGGCGGCACCACCTCCACCCCCTTGGGGCAACCCCTACCTTCTGCCCTCCATTTGTCCCTCATGAGCTGTCTCCTGTTGGCCAGGTTTAAAAAAGCCCCCACCAGGGCAGCTGGTCTGATCGGCCTTATTGAGAGAGAGGCCCGAGGGGATCAAGGGGGCACAGTCTACTACCCCCAAATCAATGCAAGAAGACTGAGTGATCGAATGGTCTACCCTGGAGTCTGAAATACGACTCCTCCCCACAAGGGAGGGGTGTTGAAGATATGGAATCTATATGCAAGTACTACGAAGTATTTATGGATTGGCACAAATTGGTAGTTCTACCATTATTTGCGTCAACCAGACATTCCACTAGTCCTTGAAGAACATTACAATGCAATGCCTAGTTTCTTGTTCTATGTAATAGAAAATGGATGTGTGTAATTTTGCAAATGAAGCGATGTTCACAACATCTATGTCAAGGAAGAGACAAAATAGTTCATGCATGTCAGTGTATGAATATTACTGCAGAAAGATGCAACCTGCCTTTCACAATTGATGGTAAAAACTGCTCCTCCGTGCAGAACGAATTCCATGGCGAGATCAGTGGAGAAACATGGCTGTTTTGCACTTTATTACCATTCACTCATTCCATTGAATAAAAAGGGCTATATTTTGGGCACAGATCATTGCGCTCAATTCCCCTCACTTCCATGGGGCTACATATGCGTGGACAAAACTGGTCTGATATATTAGAAGTGTATTCTAACTCTACTCTGTGGTGGACTACAGAAGCTCAAACATAAATATTACAGTGACATGGCAATTCAAGCATGGCTTATGATTAGTGGCAGGTTCACAATTCAGCAGAGCACTCAGTTCAGCAGTAATTGCATCACATTTACAATGTGAGTAGTTTTGCTAATTTCAACAGGATTAGTCAGGGAATTGAGGTTATAAATGTGCTTAATTACTTTGCTACATTGGGACTACTGTGTCTGTCTAGTTGCAGGAGGTCAACAGAAAAGGTAACCGATTTTCCCCCCACCCCCTTTCACTTAGTGGTAAACAAAGTGTAGGTCCTAACTTCAAGTGAGGGTCATGGCAGATCTGACCATGGCTGCAGAAATTAGAGCTACCACTGCCATTGTTCCAACCCTTTCTAGGAATATAAGAAAAAAAATTCCATGCGAGGCTGAAAGGGTGGGTGTTGTGAGAATGTTTGGAGCCATCTCAAAGAACCTTATTTACAAGGTAGCAACCTTCTGTTCTACTTCAAGTGGCTCCTCACATGCTATTTTTACTAAATATGAACGTGCTTGTGTGATCAGGTTGTGTGTCTGTGGCTGAAGGATTGGATTGTGGCAGTAGATTCCACAACCCTATTACATGCTGAGTGAAAAAAAAATAGTTTATTTTTCGGTTCTGGGTTTGTTTGGTTCTTAATCTCCTTGCAAAAAACTTGAAATCTCTACATTGTACAAGGCCGATGTTGTGCGCTGTGGAGAGGATGGGATCTGAAGGGTGGTTCTGTTGTACAGCTGTTTGGTTCTGTTGGCAGAAGGACTGTAAACTGTGTAATAATGCCAGTGGGTATGTCAGTGTCACTTATGTACAATCAATCCATATTGTACAATCCATATTATATTCTCTTTTCCTGTGTAAAATATATATGTAAATACAGGTTTTATATTCATACCAATACAAAATGTTCATTTTTTAATGTTATCACGGGGGCGTGTGTGTGCAAGGCTGAAGTTTTGCCTAGTACACCCAGTACCCTTGCACCGGCCCTGAGTGTTAGGTATATTTTGGGTGCATCCCATCCTGGTTCCTCAAGTTCGTACTCGGGGGGTGATCCTCGATTCGCAGCTCCGCCTGGATGTCCAGGAGGCAGCTGTGGAAAGGAGTGCATTTGCCAAATTACATCTGGTGTGAAGGTTACGGCCTTATGTCTCAGACTGCGACCTTGCCACTGTCATCCATGCTTTCATCACCTTGAGGCTTGATTACTGTAATGCACTTTACATGGGGCTACCCAAGGTGACGGTCCGGAGGCTGCAATTGGTACAGAATATGGCAGCCCGTCTCCTGACTGGTATGGGCTGCCGAGAGCACATAACACCTGTGCCCCATTCTCTGCACTGGTTGCCAGTTGCCTGCCAGGTCCGATTTAAGGTGTTGGTGTTGACCTTTAAAGCCCTACACGGCCTGGGTCCCATCTATCTGCAGGACTGCCTCACTACCCGAGTTCTGGAATGGCCATTGCGGTTGGCCGGGGGCGCCCTTTTGGAGGTCCCCCATGTTCAGCAGGAGAGGGCATTCTTGGTCACCGCACCTCGGTTGTGGAACTCCCTCCCGGCAGAGGTTCGTTTGGCCCAGGGCCTGCCTTCCTTCAGGCGTCGGTGTAAGACTTGGCTGTTTTGCCAGGTGTTTGGTGAGAGAGACAGGTATGGGGAGGGATGGGATAGGGTTGTGGGGGGGATTTATGGTTTTATTGTTTAAGTTATATGTATATTTTATGCTTTTATATTGTATGCTGCCCTGAGCTGCCTTTGGCAGGAGAGCGTGGGATAAGAATTTTTTAATAAATAATAATAATAATAATATTTATTAGTGGTTGCATGCACAGTCAGTCCTGACAACACAGGGAGGTTGTGCTTTGGTTTGCTTGTACTTCTGACCCCTTCTGACAACACTTGACTTGCAGGGAAGCCCAATACAGATTGTGCTTCCCCTTGAATCTGGGGTTTGTGTAAATGCACCCACATTTTTTAAAAGAATGACATGCTAATAAAATGTTGTGGAGGGGAACTGTAAAACTATTGAGTGAACTAAACTGGAATTATAATGTGAAAATTCTGTACATCATCAATTTCAAGAGTAATACAACAGTGCAGTTCTGTAGTTTCCATCCTAATCTATTTGTTTTTTCTCTGCAGGTGAAGCTGAGCCGGAGCTAGGACCCCCTCCATCTGTAGATGAGGCAGCAAACACACTCATGACTCGTCTGGGCTTCCTCCTTGGAGAGAAAGTCACAGAGGTACAACCAGGGCCGCAGTACAGCATGGAGGTTCAGGATGAGAATCAGGTATAGAAACACTTCCGTACTATGAAATTATACATAGGTTGTTTTTGATACTGTGCATGAATGAACTGTGGGTCACCAGGTTGATACTGTATATTCTGAAATTTTCCTATTTGAGCCACGTGTCTCCTTATGAATAATTGACTGTCTTACCAGATAGATAATACTGATTAGGGCTGTACACTGGGTCAGGTATTTGTAGTTTTAGTATTTGCATTTATTTGTATCTTTGCCTGTGTTCACTGCATTTTCCCCATTGTTGCCAACGTGAAAAATGCAGTGAACACAGGTCCCTGCATATGGGTTATTTGGGCACAGAGGTGTTGTGAAGCTCTTCCAGTTTGACATGCCTATAGGGGAAGGAAAATCCAGTCAAAGCTGTTGCTGAGTCTGCTACTAGTGTAAAAAGGGGAATAGTGGTTTGGGGAAAGGTGGAGAATATGGCTAGTTTGGTAGAGAGGTTGTTAGCTTGGGGAGGGTGGAACAGGGCATGGATCTAGGGTGGCCACTGATGCATCACCAGAATAGAGGACAACAATTTGCATAAAATCTGCATATGCTAATTTATATTCATTTATGCAAATTTACTATGAAATAGAAATAACTGTACAACTCACCATAGTGGGGGAAGATTATGACCAGGTCACCTGCGCCTGCTTAGTCCACTGTCCATTATAAGGTGCTGTTGAAGGGAACCAACAGGACAGCCATGGGGAGAGGTGGACGAGAGGGCAGCCATGTGAGAGAGGAGGGACGTAGGAGAAGGAGCAACTCCCTCTCTCACACAGACATATACACAATTGACTCTCCCATGTATAGACACACACACACACACACACACACACACACACACACACACACACACACACACACACACACACACTCTGATCTTTTCCTCTCTCTCTCTCTCTCTCTCACACACACACACACACACACACACACACACACACAGTCTATCTCACATAGACAGACATGCGTACTCACACAGACACACACTGTCTTACACACAATTTCTCTGGGCAGACGGATGAACTCCAGCACTTGTAATAAGACTTCTGAAATCTGCTGGATTGAGCAGTCTCCATAGCCGTAAAACAATATCTTGGCTACTCTGCTGTTGGTTGGGTAGAGTGGCAACTGCACTGAAATGCACACAGTTAATGGTCGGACCACCCAACAGGAGTGACCTGAATATCTGAAACATAAAAACCCAACCAAAAACGAAGGCCAGGCACCTGGCCGGTCTTGTGGGTGCTCTTCTGGGTGTTTTGGATAAAACTCAAGATGTCATCACATCCAGGAACTAGAAGGCCATCCCCCCTGGAACCACTACCACCATTCGCATTGAAGTCCCCCCAAATGAGCACTCTGGAATGCTCCACCAGCAATGCTGACACCAGCTCTAGGAATTCAGCCTATAATCCCCCTATATTACCTGGAAGTTTAGAACCATAAATTTTTGTCCTGTACCAATGGCACAGAACATGGTCAGGTAACTGAAGTGTATAACAAGATATTCATTCTGGTCGCCAAAAAGGATATTAATCTGTATGGACTATTGGATGAATTTTGACTGGAAATGCTCCTCTATATCTACATAGTGCTTCATTTTTTAAAATTTGTTTTAAAATACCCCCATGCAAGAAATTTTATGGTGTGCAATTTATTGACTCCAGAGATGTGAACCTATGGGTGATTTCAGATGTTACGGCCGCCCGAATTGACCGCGGGCCGTGGTGTGGTTCGGATCACGGGCGGGTGTCAAGGGGTGGGCGAACAGACGTTCCCCCCCTTCCCCCCCCCGTGGGGAATGAGACACCACGGTCTGCGGTCAGTTCGGGCGGCCGTAACGTCTGTTGGCTCACCCTATCGCAGAGAGGGCGGGGGTGTGCGGCGCTGTGTGCAGCCGCATGGCCCCGCCCCCTGAGCACCGCTGTCACCCCCGCCAGCGCGACGGGCAGGAAGTGCGGCCTGTTCGGCCATATCGCCCGCCCGGGACCGGGAAGGCGAACCTCGACCGTGGTGAAGGATGAGTAAACAGACATGACGAACCCTTCACCACGGCTGTGGTGGCCTTTGACCACGGTTCATTACCTCCGGGTGGTGAGAGGTAATGAAGCGTGGTCAATGCAAATGTGGGCCGCGTTTGACTGTGGTGTACATCTGGCGGGTGGCAAACAGATGTTCACCGCAGTTCACTGTGGCCCGCGTTTGACTGTGGTCGTGGTGGGGTGAATATTCACCCCGTCACGTCTGAAATCACCCTATGATTCTTAGAAATCTAAATATTTTAAACCAGTTTTTAGACTACTGAATTTAAGGGGTTGTTGAGCTATTACTGAAGTAGTAATAAAAATAAATAATCATTTTTATTTCAATAGCATCTCCCTAACCCCACTAAATAGTGTGTGAAATGCTTTACAACACAAATATAATAAAATAATTTCAATTCATTTAGAATACAAATCCATTTAAAAACAATTTAAATGAGGAAGATAAAGAGCGGGGAGAAAACACATTGGGTGCCTCCACATGAGCTGCTACAAGCTCAATCCCCATGGCGGGCAATCACTGCCGCCACACTCCAGGGCCAACGTGGGGAGCAAGACAGACAGACAGGGCTGCTGGGTAGGCAGACTGGTCACATTAATGGGCGCCTGGCCACCTCCCTTCCCCAGCCCACCTGCTATCCTGCCCTTGGCCAAGACGTGGTTGCATGAGCCTGGAGCTAATGGCCTCCGCACAAAGCCCCACAGTGGACCACGTGGCAGGGCATACGGGGACTGGGCACATGAGTGGCAGCACATTACTGCACCTTGGGAAGCCTTACCTCACTTTGGGTAAGTTTGCTAGTACTGCGCACTGCATCCCCGGCCTTTTTCCGAGGACACAGCACATAGCAGCCAGCTGCCCGCCCCGCGATGGGGTGAACATATAGCAGCCACCGTGCACACGATGCTTTGCATCATGGGGTAAAGCTGCCCAAGGCACAGTAAGTACATCATGTGGCTGTACCCATTACATTTATTTCTAGCGTATGTAGTGTTGGTGCCATTCAGTAGCATTCTATCGGCTGGCACTGGTACTTGGAATACATATAAATTGGTACTTGGAATACATATTGTTGATCTTTAAAGCCCCTCATGGTCTAGGTCCTACTCATTTGAGAGATTGCCTCGCCCCCCGACCATTGGTCGGCCCTTGCAGTCGTCCGGGGGCACTCTCCTGGAAGTCCCGTGCTGTTGACGAATTTGGATGGACAGGAGAGCATTCTCGGCGGCTGCACCATCGCTGTGGAATTCTCTCCCAGCCTCAGCTCAAATCTTCTCGCCTTCCAAAGAAATTGTAAGACCTGGCTCTTCCACTAGGCATTTGGCAGGGGGAGGCGGGGGAATAGGTTTACAGGATTGGGCAGGTAGTTTCTTTTGCACTAGGAAAAATTTTGTGCACACAATGTAAGTTTTTGTATTGTTTTAATATCTATTTTAATGTTTTAATGTGTTTCTATTTTTTGTTATATTTTTAGTATTTTGTGAGCTGCCCCAAGTCACTTGACATGAGAGGGGCGGGGTAGAAATATACATAAATAAATGTATTTATTTATTTATTTTATTAGATTCTTATGCCACCACCTCCTGCCTTCGCAGCTTGGGTCGGCTTACAACATTTAAAAATACAACAGCATATAAACATTTAAAACAACCAATTGTAAAACAAAAAACAAAAGTACCCCCCCCCCCCCAATACCCACCCAACCACCCACTCTCACTTGTCTCCCTCACCAAAGGTCTAGCAGAACAGCCAGGTCTTGCAATGATGTCGAAAAGAGGAGAGATCCAGGGCCATCTGGGCGTTCTCCAGGAGCGAGTTCCACAACCTTAGTGCAGCCACCGAGAACGCCCTCTCCATAGTCATCCTCCAAGAAACCCGGGGGACTTCATAAGGGTGCTCCCGGCTGA
>QEPC01003911.1:1609479-1622873 GCA_003113815.1 Sphenodon punctatus | reverse complement strand
GGGGGGGGACGCTCTAAGATGGTGATGCAAGAGTCAACAAAAGGCAGGGGCAGCCAGTTGGGTCCTTCATCACATACAGAACCTTTATACTGAAGTTAACATCACAGCGGAACACACTCATTTCTAAACTGAAACCCTGGAAGTGGCTAGTCTAGCCTTACCTAAGAGAGTGACTCCCCCTTAGGTCTCGTTGCCATCACTTAGGGGAGCTGGGGGTGCGGCCTTATATGTTCCATCATTGCAGCCAGTCCAGACAACATGGGCAAGTAGAGGGGTGTTCTTGGTGGCTGCCCTATAGCTTTGGATCTTCCCTGGAGGTTCATCAAAATCAAAACCCATGCCTGATCATCTTGAGAAGGCAATGCTTTCTGAAACCCAGCCTATTTATTTAGCCAGGGTTTTAGCAGGTGAGGATAGGGCTTGAAGGGCAGGACTAGTTTTAATGGGATTTTATATGGTTTTATTCCCTTTTTATTTATTTGTTTAAGCTGTCCTCAGGCCTACGCAGCACGGGGCAGCTTACAGCATTTTAAAAACAACAACATAAAAACATTTTAAACAACCAATAGTAAAGCTAAAAACAAAAATATATCCCTCCCCCCCCAATACCCACCCAACCACCCACTCTCACTTGTCTCCCTCACCAAAGGTCCGGTGGAATAGCCAGGTCTTACAATGTCATTGGAAAGAAGGGAGGTCTGGAGCCAGGCAAACCTCCACCAAACGGGAGTTCCATAGCCGTGGTGCAGCCACCGAGAATGCCCTCCTCATCATTGCCACCTGGGAAACCCGGGGGACCCCAACTGCAGGGGTCGATCCAGAACCTGGGGAGTGAGGTGATCCCGCAGATAGGTGGGGCCCAGGCTATATAGGGCTTTAAAGGTCAATACCAACACTTTGAATTGGACCCGGAAAACTATTGGCAGCCAGTGCAGAGAACGGAGCACCGATGTAACGTGCTGATGATGACCTGTCCCCCTAAAGAGCTGGGCCGCCGTGTTCTGCACGTGCTGAAGTTTCCGAACCATCACCAGGGTAGGCCCACATAGAGCGCATTACAGTAATCCATAGGGGTGTATGTGTGTGTATGCCTATAAATAAGTGTATACGGCAGCTGTCGGGGGTCTCCAGAGGCGGTGTGGCAGGCATCCCAGCCGGTAAGATCTTCCCCCCCACCACATGGCAAAGGACACAAACTGGTACTGGGGGCGGGGTGTTGCAATTTGGCCTGTTAAGGGCCAAGGAACAGCTCTCCCTCCCCCCTCACCCTTGGGGGGGCAGAGCCTGGGGTGACTTCCTGCTGGGCCGCTCCCCATAACACCGGGGGTGGCTGTATGGAGTGCGAGAGGCAGCTGTAGGGGGTCTCCAGAGGCGGTGTGGCAGGCATCCCAGCTGTCAAGATCTTCCCCCCCCCACCCCACCACATGGCAAAGGACACAAACTGGTACTGGGGGCGGGGTGTTGCAATGTGGCCTGTTAAGAGCCATTGAACTGCTCTCCCTCCCCCCCCCCTTGGTGGGGGCAGGGCCTGGGGAGGCTTCCTGCTGGGCCGCTCCCCGTAATACCGGGGTCGGCCAGAGGTCGTGCCGGAGGCGCGTGTCGGGGGCCCAACCAAAGGACATGATCAAAGGGTCCTGCCCTTCGGTAGGACTGGGAGGTGGGGCCAGGGGGGGGCTGACAGTGGGATTAGGGAATGTGAACCGTTACTGGTAGATTGATGAGAGGGCTTTCATCTCTCCCCGGTGTGAGGGGGGTTGAGAAGGAGGATACCCCCTGGTGGCAGCAGGGGACAGATTGGAGTGGTTGTAGGGGATTCCTGGTGAGAGCAGGGTCAAGAACGTTAGGAGTGGATACCAGTGGAAGGTAGATTGGGTTGAATATGGTGTATTTTTGTGCTGCTGTAAAATGGTGGGGTGGGTTTTTCTTTTTTGTTTTCTATGATGCGGGGTTCCCCTGTGTGGGATTAACCCAATATTGTTTGCCATATTATATAGGTTTTCCCCTGCATGGGATAAAAAATCTAGATACTATATTTTCTTTGTGTATGGATGTAAGCCGCCTTGAGTCGACCTTGGTTGAGAGAGCGTGGGATATAAATTAAAAATTGATTGATTGATAAAAATGTGTGTGGTTTTGTAGGGACAGGTGGAGCATTCTGCTTTGTTTATCTCTAATTCTTCAGAAGATGCCCTGATTATTGCCACCAGAAATAATAAAGAGAATAAAAATATGAAGCTGAGTAAAAGTCAGTGCTGATTATATTTATTAGGGATCAAAAAATCCTAAAGGAGATTATAACCTCATTGGAAGTTCCTACATAGTCCCCTTGATTATGAAACCTTGCTTCATGGGTCCATCTGAATTATTACCAGGGGACTCACTGCTCCACTGCTTTATTTATGCTACATGGTGGTATATGGTTATGGTGAAACCTCCTTATACAGTTACTGCCATGAAACTAAAGTAGCAAAACAGTGAATGAAGCCCTTTTTAAAAGTTTTGTAATCCTACCTGTTACGCAGAATACTCTATTGCCCCCAAATGTCTGGTGATTGCCTTCTGAGTGAACAAGCATTTTCACAAGCCACTGTGGGATTCCTGTGACAAATTGGATAGCTGCCCGCTAGGTATGCATGGGATCTGCCTTCTAATTTAGAAGCTAATGAATCTCTCACTTGTCCTACTTTTAAAAGTCAAGCTCATTTTTCAAGCTCCAATTATATAATACTAGATAAACAAAAAACCTATGGTTTTACAAACTTAGTTAAGGCAGATTCATACCAAGCAAACTTTAACAAACCTAGAAATTGTGTGTTAAGGCTCCCACCTTAACTTCCACACCATGTAAGCAGTAAAGATGTTGTATGGCTTCGCATACTGTGCTCGCTTACAACTTAGACTCCATGCACCCACACTTTGCCTTGGTCTTTCAGCTCCAATCCTCTTCCTTTGCAGGTTGGGGGCAACACTAAANAAATGGAAGGAGTGGAAGAAACATTAATCCTAATTTGGAATTAAATTATATCTCATTAACTGTTTCTGAAATAATACAATGGAGATTCATCTTTGGGAGTGGGGGGGCGGGGAAGATGATGTGGAATAACAAAGGCAGCAGGGAGAGACGGTAGAATGACAGGGAGGAGGATATAAGGATGAAGTAGAGGAGGAAAGAACTTGGTGGAATAATAGGAGGAATGACATAAGAAGGTAGTAGAATCACGAGATTGTTGGTGATGTAAATGATTGGGAGGAGTGATAGAGTATGGGAAACACTACCATGGTCCTATTAAGCAAAGACCGGCTCCACAACCCCCGCCCTACCTCCCCTCCTGCTCACTCAACCCCCTCGCCCCGCAGAGCCCCCCTTCTGCTCCCTCAGACTCCTTGCCCCAGAGCCCCCCCTCCTTCTCCCCCCACCCTCTCCCTCAGCCGCCTCCCCCCCCGAGTGTAGGATTCCTGGGGGAGCTGTGGGCCCTGAGATGGGGCTACTCACGATTCTGGAGAGCCCCTCACAAGACTTCTGGGGAGCGCACACAAGACTTGGTGGAAGGAGCAGGAAACACGTTTATTGCTATTGCCTAGTACAGGATGCTAGTAAGAGGGAACGCCTGCATAACACAAAATGGAGACTGCACACTGCAGCTCCCAAACACCAACTGAACAGGAAACCCCACCCACCTAGTTCCAGAGGGAAGAAGGAGCTGGTTGCTCTCAAAGCTGTACACATACGCCACACCGAGCCCCCTTCCTGCTCCCCCTCACTGCTCAGTCCCCCCAACCCCTCCTCCTGCTCCCTCAGTCCCCTCCCCTCACAGACCCCCCAGCCCCACCACCTCATCCAGCTCCTCTTTCCTCCTGCTCCCTCAACTTACAGGGAGGTTACATCCCTGGCGGCTTCCCCCCCAGAACTCTTATCTCTCACACAGCAGCAAGCGCTTTTTAAATAAGCGCTCTGGCGGGAAGCGGCCAGGGATCCCCCGGAGACTTTTTGCCTCCGGGGGATCCCTGGCCACTTCCCTCCCAGAGCGCTTATCTCTCACACAGCAGCAAGTGCTTTTTAAATGCCAGGGGCATCTTGACACCTCATCTAACATGAAATATTGGACCAAAGCACATACTTAGCATACTCAATATCTGTCCTATGCAGCCATCTGTGTCTATAAGTGTATGCTCACAGAGAAAACTCTGTCAACATCAGGGTTGCAAGCCAGAGGAATTTGCCCCAGGAAGCTCCATTGAAGTCAATGGCCCATACATAAGAAGGGGGGACAGGCGGGAACCAGCAAACTATAGGCCCATAAGACTTATAGATACCATGACCAAAGTGTTTGCCCGATTTCTTCTGACCAGACTCGAGCGTTGGGTAGAGGAGAACATGCTCCTTGCAGAGGAGCAGGCGGGCTTTAGGGCATCTAGATCAGTTTTGGATCATTGCTTTGCCCTGGACCATATAATTGCCAAATATGTTTCAATGAGGAAAGGCAAGATATATGCCCTCTTTGTTGACCTCAAAGCAGCTTTCGATAGTATAGACCGGGCACCTTTGTGGCAGAAATTGGCGGATAAAGGTATAGACTCTGTTACTCTACCTGATCCGCCTTCTGTACACCGATACTATACTTAGGGTCTGGGCGAACCAGCGGGGAGATGTCACGGGCCCGATATCCGCAACAAATGGTGTCAAGCAGGGGTGTGTGTTAGCTCCCCTGCTTTTCTCCCTATTTATAAATGACATAGTAGATAAGATGGCGGGGCAGGAGGGGCACCCCCCAGCCATCAGCGGCTGCCCGTTTCACATTTTACTTTATGCGGACGACATGACCATCCTTACAACATCCGGGGTGGGCATGAGACGCCAGTTAGCCAGAGTTAAAGAGTATTGTGAACAAAACCATATAACCATCAACAGAGAGAAGACCAAGGTCATGGTCTTCTCCAAAAGGCCAAAGGAATATTCCTGGACAATGGGGTCCTACCCCATAGACCAGATATCTACATATAGGTATTTGGGTATTACGTTTCAAAGCAATGGTAGATGAAAGAGCCATTTGGAAGTAACTAAGATAAGAGTTGCTCAGACAACTGCTGGTTTGCTTAAATTTTGGTGCTCAAAGGGAGGGAGGAAATTGGAGCCGCTGATTAAACCCCTTGAGGGGAAGTTGATCCCTCAGATGATATTCGGTGCAGAAATCTAGGGGGTGGCAAGCTGGCTTCCCCTGGAACCCCTCCAAAACAAGAACTCCTACCGTCTTGCTGAGGGCGGAGTGAGGTGTAACTCTACTGGGAGATAAGATTAGAATGGCCCATTTGGGTTACTGGCTCAAGGTTCGTGACATGCCAGCTGGCCGCCTTCCTAACCTCTGTCTGAAAGAGCAAGAAAATTGCTTGGTTTCTTACAGATGGCATACTTCCATAGAGCAGAACCTGGCCACTCTAGGTTTTTCGCAACATAATTTCTTACATGCTACTCTAGCCCAGGCCAAAACCCAAATCCGAAATCGGATCAGGGATGTTGGCCTTCAGTGCGAGAGAGCAAAAATATGCAAGCAACGTATTGCCCCTTGGTACGCACTGTTAAAGACAGAATGGGGGCGTGAGAAGTACCTGTCTGCTATAAATAACTTCAAAGTCAGAAGGGCCTTGACCTTAGTAAGGTTAAACATGCTGCCAACCTCAGTGAATGAGAGGAGGCTAAAAGGCATCCCGGCAGAGCTTAGATTCTGCCATTGCGGTCAGGCAAGGACAGAGGATCTCCCACATTACTTACTCTATTGCCCCAAGACCAGTGAAATCTGGGGCAAGTTTTTTGCCCCATGGCTAGAGGGAAGGGAAAAATGGGACCAAAATAGACGTATACTATACATCTTAGCCAACCAAAATACAACAGTAATGCGGTGAGCTGCGGTTGGGGTATTCCAATTAGAGATATATAGGAAAAATCAGATGGAACTGCCCGATTTGCCATGTGGAGTTATGGGGTCCCCATAGTTGAAGTGGGACCCGACAGGCCCTGAGAGCCCATTGCAAGATGTCCGTGTATTGCAACCACAATTTCCAACTTGAGACCACTTTGCCCCTGCTTATTGTATAATTACTGCCCTTTAGATTTTGCCTCATAAGGGTCAAAAGCAGGGACAAAAAGTGCTGCTATACATCAAAGGCTTGGCACCCATAATTCTCCGGACACAACGCTGTTAGTACGGGTCAGTCTCCCATTGAACTACCAGAATGGGAAAGATACAGAGGTATTAGCCGCATAATACCCAATATTCCTCTCCAAATCTGACCCAATATTTCTCTCCAAATCTGACTACTGTGCCGCACTGCTTAGTATACTTACCGCTTTTGCCCTGGTTAATAATCCAGCCCGTGGATGTATTCGGACCATTCTAGAACTGACCCATTCAACTATCCGTATGGCTAGAGAAAGAGTCACTAGATGTACTGTGGAATCTATATTTTAATTTAACTATTTACTGTGTTTTTTAGGATTATCCAATTGTGTTGTATAAATCTGTTATATTTATTCTTGTTGTGGCCAATGACTAAACAAATAAAACTATATGTATGTATGTGTGAAGTCAATGTAACTCTCAATATAGAACGTTAGCTCCGTCTTAACTAATGGAGCCACTAGTGTGGCTCCATAATAATTTTAAAAAGAAACATTCTACTTTAAAGGGGCTTCTGTAGTTTGTAGTCACTTTGCTTCATTGTTTAGTTTCCCCAGTGATCTAGAGTTCAGACTATATTTTTATGTAGTTGTGAGTAAGTTATACAAGTGTTAGTTACAAAATTAGGAAGTTTCCATCAAAGTTGATTCCTAGTGACATTTTCTCCACACCTATATCACTTTTCCCAAAAGCAAGAGGTTAGGTTATGGTGGTGAAATGCCTGTTTCAACTGAATGTAAACACAGTTGCAACTTAAGGAGAAGTAACTATCTTCTGCAGAGCTTATTTAACTGTTTGGAAACAAAGTCACTTTCACAAATTACAGCAGTATGATTTGAACAAATCTGTCTTTTAAGAGGATATCAGTGATACAAGGCAGCTGAGTGCAACTTGCATATTTGTAACTGCAGCTATATGCTAGTTAGTTAAAAACTTTATTGTTGACCATAGGTCATAAACAATTAAAAGAGATAAATAATCCACACATCATAAGGCCACAAAGACAAACTATATACAGTGCACAAATAGAGGAGTTTCCCAATTTCTTCCAAACCATTTTACAGAAGACGATTATCTGCACAAGATCTTCATAATATTAGTTCTCCTACTATACTAAACCATTCACAATTCACAGTCAATTTAATCCTGATTAAACTATATCACGGAATTAAGGTTACTAAATACAACTGTCAGCAGGAATTATCTAAGACTAAAGGAATTAACATAAAGGGCATAAATACCTTATTCTCCCCAAGAAGATTTATTTTATCTACCAGCTTAATTGTCCATCTGTAAGCTTTCTTCAGCATCCGCCTGTCAACTTTTTCCATATGGCCAGAGCACTGAAACAAAATTTTGCCACCCTTTTGGTGACTTCCGAATTCCTTGGACACAGCCATTTCACCAAGATAGCTGGCCATAAAAGTGTATTAATATCTTTTAATAATGGATTCAGTATACTCTCATGATGCGTGGTGTATGCTGGACAAAATAAAAAAACATGCGGGAGGCTTTCCGTGGCCCTTTGGTCACATAAAGGATAAAGTCGCTGACTTTTATCGATACCGTTATAACGTCCTTCCGTCCAAGCTGAAGGGAAAAGTTGAAAAGGGAAAGCGTAAATGCTCGCCTACACTGGGGATCATTCCATAGATATATGTAGCTATTAAGCCAATCTTTCATTTGAATAAAATGATAGCCTAGGGCAATTTTTTGTGAGTTTATCTCAGATTGCAACCTTTGGAAGTCCTGATCTGCTACCCTATTCTTGACCATGGACAGTGCCCTTGGATACTCGTATAAATTGAAAAACTCTCTGGCGAAGCCTAACCTTTGTACTTGCTCCTCAATCCATTTCGACCACTCAGTATTTATCCCCTGAGCAGGCCCTAAAAGACAGTTATCTAACCTATAAATGGTAATTTTAAGCCAAAAATATAAATCATAGCAGTCAAAGCCCGAGCTCTAATTGAGGGCACCTTGACCTCTGCTCGGAGTAAAACTGACGGGGTTCCACTAGGGACACCCAGGACTGACCGGAGAAATTTATTTTGGAATTTCTCCAATTTGTCCAAAAAGCTTCCTCCCCATATAGGGATTGCGTACAAGAGCTGTGCATGTGTTTTAGCAACGAATAATCTAAGTGCTGGTGGAACCAATTGACCGCCCCGTTTGTAGAAGAAGGAGACTATAGCTGCTATTGACCTATTAGCTTGATGTTCGACATGAGTGAAATGATGAGTCCGTGAACCAATTGCTGTAATATAAACCCCTAGGTATTTAAACTCCTTAACCTGCTCGATCGTTACGTTGCCCATCCTCCAAGTATATATTTTACCACCTCTCCTTCTACCCATAACCAATACTTTGGTTTTCTCGTAATTCACTGATAAGGACTCTTGTTTACAATAAGCCTCAAATTGTAGGAGGGCCCTGCGCAGACCTATCCGCGTCTGTGAAATTAAGACTGCATCGTCTGCGTAGAGAAGAATTGGAATCCTCCTAACTCCCAACTTTGGGGGGTAAAGAGAGTCATCCCTCATGAATACCACATAATTGAAGAACAGGTTAAATAAGGCTGGGGCCAATATACATCCCTGTCTAACACCTTTTTCTACGGGGATTGTTGATGTTAAAGGTAAAGAGGAAGCGGCCCTTACTTGCATGCTATTCTCAGAATAAAGTTTGATAATTAAGTAAAGGAGACGTGGATCAATTGAGGTCCTTCCTAACTTACACCACAGTCTATCCCTATTGATTGAATCAAATGCCGCTCGGAGGTCAACAAAGCAGAGGTAAAGCTGTGATCTTCTACTTTGCCCCGGATACCTCCGGCCAGTATATTTTGTTATTATAGACGTGTGTATGTAAATCTGGCTGACTGTTGACATCCCCTTCCTAAATCCTGTCTGTTCCAGCTCGAGGAAAGACACCTGATCAATCCATTCCTGGAGTTTCCCCAGCAGGAATCTGGCATATACTTTGCTAATCATGCTCAATAAGCTTATTGGTCTGTAATTTCCAGGTGACTGTGGGTCCCCTTTCTTATAAATGGGTATAACAATACTGGCTAGCCATTTCTTTGGTATATTTCCTGTGTTATTAATATAGGTGAATACTATTGCCAGAATCTCAGACCACCAATCAATCTGGGATTTCAAAAGTTCCATCGGGATCAAGTCCCCTCCTGGAGTTTTACCCGATTTTGCTGTCATAATCAATTTCCTTACTGTAACAGGAGATACCAGGGCCCAATTTGGAAGGAGATCAATTCCTTGGACTAGCGGGGTCTTCATCGCACAAACATTATGAAACAAAGTTGAAAAATAAAGTTCCCAAACCTCATGGGATATTTGAGCTACAGAGCCCAGATATTCACCCGTTTCAATATTGCGGACCATTGCCCAAAATCTTCTTTGGTCACCTTCTTGTACCACAGCCTCCAGGGCTTTCCACTTGGTCTTGTGGAAATCGTTCTTCTTATATCTGAGGAGCTTTCTATATTCGGCCCTGGCTCCCCAAAATGCAACTTTGTTAGCTTGGGAGGAGCAACTAAGAAATCTCCTAGACAGCATCCTCACTTGCCTCCGTACATTCCGGCTTTCTTTATCAAGCCAAACAGGCTTAAAAGGAATTAATTTCCTGGCTGGTCTTAACATGGATAAAGCTGATTGGAAGGAACTAACTATCCCTTCATATGCCTCTATAACATCCCCCTTAGACTCCCTTATTCCTTTAGCCAGAGTAGAAATGGGGTCTTGTGCCCTAAGGATCTCACACTCCTGCCGCACTTGATCTGAGCATTTAGTTCTTACTAATAATGGTTTATCATATGTAAGTAGATTTTGAGATTGCATCCGGGGCTGTCCTGAGACAGTATCGCTAGTGTTAAAGCCAGGGGAAAATTATTACTAAGGATTGATGGTAATATCACAAAATCCATCACTAACTTTATTAAACAATTTGAGATTAAAATATAATCAATCACACTGTTCCCCAGCGACGAACTGAATGTGAATTGGCCCATCAAATCCCTACCCATCGAGCCATTTAATGCTATTAGGTCAAGTGATTGAATCAGTTCTATTACATCTTTCGCCCTTGGACAGATCACAGGATCTCTGGAGGAGCGTACTTTGTTGTAGGGGATATCGGGCAAAATTTCCATTTCCCAATTCCTTGGGTTCAAATTTATACTGCCCAATCTTGCATTAAGATCCCCTCCCAGAATTACAAATGCTCTTGTAAATCGGGCCCTTGCTTTCTGTAAGATGTCCATTACTATACCCCATATACTATCCTTATAATAGGAAGATACAACTGGTGGGACATAGAAATTTGCCAATAATAGTTTGACGTTCTTATTAATCCTCATGTGCCACAGGCCAAAAAAGGGAGGAACAGAATCCAATAGCTTCGGAGGATTCTTAAGAGCCATTGCAACAAGGACTGCTACTCCCCCATGGGGCCTGCCCCCAACCCTTGAGGAATGGGCAAAGATGTTATAGGTCCTGAAACCTTGTAGAACAAAGTCTTGAACCGCCCATGTCTCTTGGAGGAAAACAATACAGAAATTCCTAATGGAATCCAAAAATTCTAAATTCCACAACTTTGATCTAATCCCCGCTATATTCCATGATAAAACTAATAACCAGGAGGGATCATGTATATCTAGTCATTGTGTATGTTTATATGAAAATGATGGAAAAGAGTTCCTCAATTCTCTTTCTCTATCCTTTTTCCTGTCCTTGAAGGAGAACACCCCTGGGAGCAAGTGGCTCTCCACCTTTTCCTCACGAACGGGGGTTGAGCTAGTTGCAGCTACCTCCTTAAGTATAGGGAGGCCACTAGTTATCACTTGCCCCTGAGATATAGAATTCGGGATGGGTGTCATATTTTCATCCAGCCACGTCACTTCTAGATTTAGAGCAGGCAGTCTTGCCCACTGAAATTGCAGGGTTTTTCCCTACTTGAGGTGTAGAAGCGTCTGTGGGAAACTCCACTTCAATTAAGGACTGAGAACAAACAGTGGTTCTAGTTTTAATAGAACCAGACCTTTTTATAACCCCTCTTACTTTCTTGGAGTGCTTCCTACTCCTTTTAGCATCTTCCAGTTTTGTACAGAACTTATCCAAGCCCTGACAAACCATGTTGAAATTCAAATCTGGTGCCGCTGAGCCTAAAATTGGGGGTTCTCCTAAACCCTCAGGTTGTCTACTAGAATACTGCCTCCTTATATGCCCAGGCAGCTGATTCCCCACCTCCTGAACTTCCCTTGGCAAAACGTCACCACCAGCTGGAGTACTTTCATCCTGGATTTTCTGTAGGACTTGGGCCTCCCCTAGCTCCCCACCTATTAGGTTCCTACTCCTCCCCTTCTGGGTTTCAGGATCAGAGGGATCTATGGAGTTTACATTAGATTGAAGAATTCTAGAGATATAAACCTCCCGTTTATTAAGAGCCTCTTTCTTTTCTTGAATAAGATCAACTAACCCGGGTGAGCGGAAAGTAACCTGGAGCAGCCACCTCTTTTTGGTATTTGGAATATGCTCAATAGCAACAATATCATTCCTAGTCACAGTGTCTTCAAGGAGAATTCTTAAGTGCTCAGCTATGTCAAGCGGTGTGTTCCAAAATGGCAAAATCCCAGAAGGGAGTGGTAATATAATAAACAGGAGGGCAATCGGGGAATAACTGAAGCTTTTATGATTTTCGAGTAAAACTAATTCTTTGGGCGCTGGATCAACAACACAACTTTATTTGTGGCCTGAGGATTCTGATGGGGAGTACCCTTATTCAATTGGAGTTCCTCTGAAGATCCTCCCCTTTCAAAAGGGACTTGATCAGGAGTCAATACTGTACGTTTGTTCTCAGTATGATTCAGTTTTGTAATCATAACCCGTAGGGTATGTGAAATTATAATGGCTAAATCACCAAGCAAGTCCAAACACCCCAAGTCTTGTTGATCTACATTGGAAACCCTTTCACTAGCCACACTGGTTAATAAAGTGGTACTGTTTTCTATGTCCACCATAGTACTTCCGGATTCTGACTGAGCCAAAAAGTCATTTATCTTTTCTGGCCTTGCCCCAATGTCACAATGATCAGATTTTCCTGAGAAGTACATATCTATCCTCCTTGTTTAGTCTTATTTATAATGGGAGATGATAAAGGAATAATTTCCTTCCTAGGACGTTTTTGCATGGCCAATATCAAGGCTCAGGCCCTGCTGTCACTAGCTAAGGGATAATAAAGTTACTCTCGAGACAATTATTAAGAGCACTAATGGGCCCCCTCATGAATTGTGCACTCTTTAGTTGTACTGGGTGAAGTGATCTTGTTTACCCAATAGAAATTTACTAAAAGAAATCTTCATCCTATTGTCAAAGAACAATAGGAAAAACACAACAGGAATAAACTATGAACTGATCAGGCTCCACAAACTTATTATCCTCCTAAGCCCACAAATCACTATGACTGTTAGGAGTAGCAACTCGACACCGAGTATAGTCTTTTAAAAGGGCTGCAGCACAGCACTACTTCACCCCTAGTCCCAGTCTTGATTTACACCACGTTTCCAGGTCGTTCAAACAGCACAATATATACAAATAATAAGAATAATGAAAGGGCCCTAACCCCAAAACAGAAACAGGTCAAAAGCACTTGATTGAACCAAGATGAGGTGCCAAACTCCTATATAACGCTGGACATATGGACCTGGCTCCTGTTCCTGGGAGCGCAGAAGGGCGTGCCCTTGTGCGCGCAGCCCTTTGGCGTGCTGCTCCGGTGCGCGCCTTTGGCGCCGCCGAAGTGAGACTGAATCTTTTAAACCCCCACAGGGACCGGCTCCGCCCCAACACTGCTGCCACTCAGCTGCCAGGTAAGATGGTGATCAGAAGGGGAGGAGGGAGAAGACTGCAAGCCCCACTCCTTTCTGTAGCACCGCCGCCGCCGAAGTGAGACTGAAACTTTTAAACCCCCACAGAGACTGGCTCTGCCCCAACACTCCTGGGAGCTATATGCTGCTTTGTGGCTAAAAGCTGTTGTTGTTATTATTATTATTATTATTATTATTATTATTAACAAACATTTATATAGCGCCAGCAGTGTACCTGGCACTTTACAGAGTAATAAAATAGACACTGTCCCTGCCCCTAGGGCTTACAATCTGAGAGACAGGAGCTGGGGGAGAGACTTAGGAAGGGGAACAGAGGGAGAGAC
>QEPC01003911.1:1573354-1595090 GCA_003113815.1 Sphenodon punctatus | reverse complement strand
AAATGCTTTCTGGAAATCCAGGTACACTATATCTACTGGGTCTCCCTTGTCCACATGCTTATTTACACCCTCAAAGAATTCCAACAGGTTAATGAGACATGACTTACCTTTACTAAATCCATGTTGACTCTTCCCCATTAAGCCATGTTTGTCAACATGCCCTTTAATTCTGTCCTTAATGATGGTCTCCACCATTTTGCCAAGCACAGACGTCAAGCTTACTGGTTTGTAGTTTCCAGGATCGCCTCTGGATCCCTTTTTAAATATCGGGGTTACGTTTGCCACCGTCCAGTCCTCTAGTACAGTGGCAGATTTTAGTGACAGGTTACAAATTACTAACAGTAGGTCTGCGATTTCATGTTTGAGTTGCTTCAGAACTCTGTGGTGAATGCCATCTGGCCCTGGTGACTTGTTAGTATTCAGTTTGTCAATTTGCCCTAGAACATCCTCCAACGTTATATTGATTTGTAACAACTCTTCCAGTTCCTCGCCCACAAAGCAAGGATCCGGCGTGGGTACCTCTCCAAAATCCTCCACAGTGAAGACTGATGCAAAGAACTCATTCAGCTTCCCTGCAATGTCCTTATCCTCTGTGAATGTCTCTCTTACTCCCTTGTCATCTAATGACCCAACTGACTCCCTAGCAGGCTTCTTGCTTCTAATGTATTTGAAAAAGTTTTTGTTGCTTGTTTTTGCCTCTTTAGCAAGCCTCCCTTCAAAATCTCTCTTGGTCTGCCTTATTAACACTTTACATTTACGTTGCCAGTGTTTATGCTCTTTCGTATTATTGTCAAGTCAAGTCAAGTATAAACTGGTACTGGCTTCTGCCCTGACCATACAAACATCCAACAATAACAAATAAACAAAACACAACATCAAATTTAAAATACATAAGATAGCAAATTTGTAAAACACAAAACAAAATACAACACAATAAAATAACAACTATCAGCCTTAGAAAAGGCTTCCAATTTGGTTATTCGTCTCACAAATCTGCCTTGCTGCCAAATTGATGACCAATAACGGGCTACTATTTCAAAGAACATTTAATAAGACATCTTTAGATTCCTCAGCTCATTTGTAGCTGATTTAATCGTGACCTGATCAGTTTACGCCGATTGGCAGCAAAAAGAAAAAAGGTTGCCACAGACTTAGTTCACTTAGATTTGCCAGATTAGCTAACAGAATCAGTTGCTGCGAGTGATTGACCCTCTTACCATCCAAAAGGGGCTTCAGCCAGATCTCCCTCAGATGGACATAGTACGGGCAGTTAAATATCAAATGCTTTGTTGATTCTACCTCTGACAGAGAACATAAACATTTGCGGTCACCATAAGGGACTCCTGCAAATCTACCCTCTACCACCGCAATTTGTGTGAGATCGAAACGAAAAAGGGTAAAATGTCGCCTTAGGCGAGAGTTCACCAATATATCTAAGTAGGGTTCCCTCCTGAATAAGGTCTTACTAATGGCGAGGCTACCCCCACCCTCCATTCCTTAAGCACAGCAAGATCCTCCTGGATTGCTGTGTCTCTAGATCTTTGCTGAATTGATAGCCTTATACCAGCTAAATATCGTCCTGCAAAATAATGGAACGAGAACCCCAATTTATTTAGCACTGTGGCCACGTATCGTATCCAGGAGTAGGTTCTGGCTCCCTCATGCTGCAATTCCTCCCTCAAGCAAAGAACTTGTAAGGACTTGGATGGACAAGCCAAAAGCTTGACCCAATATCTCGAGAGGGTTAGCCTAATGTGATGCTCTATCGAGAGGGTATCAAGCTCAGCTCTAACAACCGCACCCGGAATACTAGTCCCCATTTTAAGAATTCCACGCAGGAAGTGATTCTGGACCCGTTCCAGAGGCAAATAGTCTGAGAGGATAGCACATTCGGCTCCAAAAGTTAACATAGGGACAACTTTTGAACGAAAGACTTCTAATATGGTGGAAACAAGTATTCCGTATGAGGAATTGTAGGCCTTGAGGAGGGCCTTTGCAGTGATAGAGGATAATCGGGCTCTATTGCTAACATGCTGAGCCCATGTACATCTGGAGTGACGATGATACCCAAATATAAAAATGTGTTCACCACCTCCATAGCCAGGCCTGAGACCAACCATTTTAATTTCCTTTGGGACTTCCTCCCAACTATCAGAATTTTTGATTTTTTTTTACATTTACCTCTAGTCCATTTTGTAAGGAGTACTCCAAGAGACCCCCAATCATAGCTCTCAATCCCTTCTCCGTCTGAGCAAATAGAGTCAAATCATTGGCATATTGTAATGCATAAAGCGGATGACTCTGAACCTTCGGTGGATGCAAGTTGCAGCTCTTGACGGCAGCAATAAGGTCTGCAAGGAACAAATTAAAAAGAAGAGGGGCGAGCTAGCACCCCTGACGGACCCCACTTTGAATGGAAATTGGGCCACTGCTATCGCTTAAGAACCGGCCCGTCACTTTGGCGATGTTATGCTCATGTATTGCTACTATGATTTTAAGTAGAGATGGATCTATGCCATAGGCCCTTAATTTACTCCAGAGTCGCTGTCTTGGTACTGAGTCAAACGCCTTTGTGAAATCCACAAAGGCGATATACAATTTTCCTGTCCTGAATCTTGTGTATTTTGACATCAGGTGTGCCACAATAAAAGTACAGTCCAAAGTTGACCTATGGCTCTAAAGCCATATTGTTCTTTAGGAATTAGCTCCTCCCTATCGACCCACTCTTGGAGATGTTGGCAGATAATAGACGGGAAAAGTTTGCTGACTACCGGAAGCAAACTTATCGGCCTATAGCAAGAGGGATCGCAGCGGTCACCTTTCTTAAAAATGGGGACAATTCAGCTTTTGCCCCAAGACTGGGGAACTCCACCACCTCTAACTATGTTATTGAAAAGTTTGCTTAAGATCTGGGCCCACCACTGGGGTGCTGCTTTCAGAGCCTCTGCTGGGAGGCAATCTGGCCCAGGTGCCTTATTATCTTTAAGGGCCAAAATCCTCTCTTCTACTTCAGAGTTCTGAATTTCAGTAACGAGGAGACTGCTCACCTTGGAGTCTCCAGATAAATCATCAGACACTATCCCCTCCTTTTCTGTGTACATCTCTCTGAAAAATTGTTCCCATATCTGAGTAGGAACCTGTGAAGAGGACGACTCTCTAGATTTCTGTATCATCCCATTCAAGACTGCCCAGAATCTTTTGCTGTTCCCCAAACGCAACACCATCCCTAATTCAGCCCCCTTTTTGTTGTGGTACAGTGACCTTTTAGTTCGCAATAAATGCATATAATCCCGCTTCAAGATCTGCAGCTGCTGAAGGGCTAGGTCAGAACATGACCTGACCCAGTACCTCTTTGCTGAGAGGAGGTGGGATTTCAAATCTCTGCATTCAGCGTCGAACCAAGCAGATTTTACTTTGCGGGTCTCCCTTTGAGAAACCTTAAAGGTACTTTCCTTTAAATGGATTATTATTTCCTCAAATATGGCACTAGCTTGTACCGAGTCAGCTTCTTGCTGGAACCGCTCACCCAATTCCCGCAAATGGCCTTGGTAACAGTGTTCCTGCATCCTAACTGAAAGGGCTGTTGGATCCCACTTTCTTGTAATCAGACCTACTTTAATGGGCAACCCAGCCTTTGGGGCTCTAATAGCCTCCTTCACCTCCCCATTTAACCACAGTGGAAGACGTTTGGTCTTCCTGCTTCCTTTTTTAACTTGCGGGATACATTTAATCTGGGCTTCCAGAGGGGTGCTCTTAAACGGTCTCCATGCCTCTTGCAAACTTGTAGCCCTTGTAACTGGGCTTTTTAGTTTCTTTTTAACTAGTTTCCTCATTTTGTCATAGTGTCCCTTTTTAAAGTTAAATGCTACTGCTGTACTTTTGTTTATCTTTCTCCCTACAGAAATTATGTCAAATGTGATCATATTATGATCGCTATTGCCTAGTGGCTCCGCCATAGTTGCTCCTTGCACCAAGTCCTGCATGCCACTCAGGACTAGATCTAGAATAGCTCCTCCTCTTGTTGGTTCCAGAACCAGCTGTTCTAGGAAGCAGTCATTTAGGGCGTCCAGAAAATTGACCTCCACGTCCCACCCGGAGGAAACATTCCCCAAATCAATATTAGGGTAATTGAAGTCACCCATTATTATTATGTTGCCAACTTTAGTAGCCTGTCTAATCTCTTTTAGCATTGCTTTATCAGTCTCTCCATCCTGATCAGGGGGACGATAGTATAGCCCTACTGCAATACTTTTCTCCTTTATGCCTGAAATTTCTATCCAGTGAGATTCTAGGGAACAGTTTGCATCCTTTAAAATTTTGATGATGATGATGATTGATGATTATTATAAGCATTTGTGTAGCACCAGCTGTGTACCTGGCGCTTTACAGAACAATGAGATAGATGCGGTCCGTGCCTACAGCTTACAATCTAATAGACTCGGAGGGGCAAGACAAGGAGAGGGGACATAGGGAGAGACAAGAGATAAAAACATTCAAGTGGATGTGAAGTCTCAGGTGCACGTGCTTGGCTTGGTTGCAGTTAGGCAGGAGTCAATGGGGAGGACAGACAGTGAGTATTGAGAGGGAAGTTCTAACAGGCTTCAGGAAAGGCAGCAAGGAAGAGGTGGGTTTTGAGGAGGGATTTGAAGGTGCAGAGGGAGGGGGCAAGGCGGAAGTGGGCAGGGAGGGAGTTTCAGGCATGGGGGGAGGCAGCAAGGGAGAAGGGGTGAAGGTGGTTAGGGGAGCAGGGGAGATGAGGGAGAGCGAGGGAGGGGATAGAGGAGGAGCAGAGAGTGCACGCAGGACTGTGTAAAGGAGACTAGGGCTGAGAGGTAGGGGGGAGCCAGGTTATGAAGGCATTTATAAGTGAATACCGGGAGTTTGTGAAGGATGTGTTTGGGAGAAGGGGGAGCTAGTGAGGAGAGGAGAGGAGAGGCTGCACGTGGTCGAAATGATGGGCTGAGTGGATGACCCTAGCAGCGGAGTTTTGGATGGAGATAAGGGGGGGAAAGGTGAGAGCGGGAGAGGCCAGTAAGGAGGAGGTTGCAGTAGTCAAGGCAAGAGATGACCATGGCGTGAACAAGGGTTTTGGCTGAGGAGACAGCGAGAAAGGGGCAAATCTGAGCAATGTTGTGGAGGGCGAAGCGACAGGACTTGGCAACAAAGTCGATGTAAGGTTTAAAGGAAAGGTGAGTATCAAAAACGAAGCCCAAGCAACGGGCTTGGGGAACGGGGTGGATGGTGATCCGGCCAATAAGAATGGACAGGGAAGAGGGAACGGAATGGTAGGGAGGAAAGATAAGGAGCTCAGTCTTAGCCATGTTGAGCTTGAGCTAGCGTTGGGACATCCAGGCGGAGATATCAGAGAGACTGTTATGAGGTGAGCTTGGATAGAAGGGGAGAGAGAGGGGGTGGTGAGATAGAGTTGAGTGTCGTCAGCATAGAGGTGATATTGGAAGCCGTGGGAGGCAATGAGTTTGCCAAGGGACAGGGTGTAGATAGAGAAGAGGAGAGGAGAGGGCCCAGGACGGAGCCTTGGGGAACCCCAACCGAGAGGGGGAGGGAGGAAGAGTTGGAGTTGGGAAGAGACACATTAACGGAGCGGTCAGAGAGGGAGGAGGAGAACCAGTCAAGGACAGAGCCGCAGAAGCCTAGGGAGCGAAGAGAGTCGGGTAGGAGTCAAGTCAAGTCAACTTTTATTTATATCCCGTTCTCTCTCGCCTATGGCGACTCGAGATGGCTAACAACAAAATTAGAAGACATCCAAAAAGCAGTAACAATTATAAATTCAGCACAAACAGCACAACCTCAATGACCCCTCAATTAACAACATATATGTTGTTATGGAGTGAGTGGTCGACAGTGTCAAAGGCAGCAGAGAGGTCAAGGAGGACAAGAATGGAGTAAAGGCGCTTAGAGTTAGTGACAAGTAGATCATTGGTGGTCTTGACAAGGCCAGTTTCAGTGGAGTGAAGGGAGTGGATCCCAGATTGGAGAGGGTTCAGGGAGGAGTTGGCAGAGAGGAGATCCAGGCAGCAGGAGTAGACAACACGTTCCAGAAGCTTAAAGGGAAGGAAGGAGACCAGCCGGTAGCTAGAGGGGTCAGTGGGGTCAATGGTAGACTTTTTGAGGATGGGAGAGACTGTGGCATGCTTGAAGGCGGAGGGGAAGGAGCCAGTGGAGAGGGAGAGATCAATGACATGTAAAACGGGGGTGGGGGGGCAACAGTGGGAGCGATGGAGGTCAGGAGGCGGGAGGGGATTGGGTCGAGAGGGCAGGTGGAAGGGTTGGAGGAAGAGAGGAAAGAGGAGATTTTCTCAAGGGAGGGGGAGGGTAGTGAGGGAGTGGGGAGAGGAGACAGATGAGAAGCAATGTCTGGGCGGATCTTGTCAATCTTTGAGGTGAACAATGATGCGAGATCCTGAGCAGAAAGGGAAGAGGGTGTAGAGGGGCAGGGGGGCTTGAGAAGGAAGTTAAGGTGGAGAAGAGGCGGCGAGGGTCACGAGAGTAGGATTCAACCCGGGAGGCATAATAGTGTTGCCTCGCCAGGGAGATAGCGGAGGAGAGGGAGAATTTATAGTGGAGGAAGTCAGGGTGGGAGCGGGATTTGTGCTAGAGGCATTCAGCAGCTCAGGTGCGGGAGCGGAGGTAGAGGATAGTAGGGATGAGCCAAGGACGGGGGTTTCGGGGTCGAACAGGGTGGGAGGAGAGGGGGGCAAGAGAGTCGAGGGTCGTGGCAAGAGAGGCATTGAGAGAAGAGATGGCAGTGTCAAGGGAAGAGGAGGAGAAGACAGGAGGGAGGAGGGGGGAGAGAGAGGAAGCAAAATCTAAAGGGTTAATAGCCTGCAGATCACGGAAGGGGTGTGGAGCTGGGGAAGAAGATGAGTCAATTATACTTGACTCAATGTTGTCTTTTACCTATAGAGCCACCCAAAATAAGTTTCTGAGACAGTTGCTAGGGGTTCCACAATCGGTCCCAGGCCCTCTTGTGAGGGCAGAAACTGGTACTTTATCAATTGGCAGTTTAAAGAAACTGGCCTTATTGAAGTACTGGTTACGCATATTAAATCAGGACGAAAAGTCATTACCCCATTTATGCCTTTTAGAGAAGCTCATGAATGCCAGTGTAACAGTTTACCCTTGGCTTAGTACTCTGTTTATATATTTGACCAAGGCAGGATGTGTTATGTACATGTGTTATGGCAGATGTCCCCTACACAACAAAAAAAGCAGCTAATGGAAAGGATAATGGATATAGGAAAGCAGGAAGATATTTCAGCCTTGGCAAACTGGAAAGCAGCACCCTGGCTTGGCCGTATTAAGGAATCTTTTGGCTTTGAGCGTTATTTAGATCTAATTGCCAGCCGTGAGCTGCGAAGAAATTATACCAGGTTGCGATTCCAGCTTATAGAGACCGCTGTGACCCAAGCTCGATCGATATAATGCATTATCACATGATTTTCAAAGATGTATTTGTTACATGAATGAACTAGGAACAATATTCTCATCAGATGCCCTCTGTACTCGGTCATAAGGGAAGTATGGATTTTGCCATTACTCAGTGGAAAGGAACATTCTGATTTAATTTATAAAATGAAATATATATTGAGCTTTGCAAAAACTGAGGAAAGTATGCCTGTCGCTATATATGTCCAACTTGCTTCTGAGATCAGAGCAAACAAAGATTAAAAGGGTAAAGAGAGGGGAATGTTATTTGATCAACATTATAAGGTTCTCTATTGTTAAAGGTTTATAGCAGCAGATTGTAAAGTTGGTTTATTACTTGATAAGATGTAACTGAGTAGATCTGAGTATGTGGAATAATCTCTGTAGGATGTGGATTATGTTAAAGCTCCCTTGTTAAACAGTTTCGTATGGCAAAGTGGTAGACTCCTGAGTTTTCTTTTTCATCAGTATTCTATGGGAGGTACGGGGATTGACTATTTGGATACAAATGGGAATTTTTATTATAAATGGTTGATGTAAGAAATGTTTATAATGTAATTGTTTTGTCTTTGTGGCCATGGCGAAAGCTAGTGCCGAATAAACTTAACTAACTATAGAGCCACCTCACCACCAACTCCATCTACTCTGTCATTCCGATATATTTTGTACCCTGGTATTAGTGTCCCATTGGTTTCCTCATTCTACCATGTCTCTGTGATGCCTATAATGTCTAGATCTTCATTTAGCGTAATACACTTTAATTCTCCCATCTTACTTTTTATGTTTCTAGCATTTGCATATAGACATTTATGTGTGTTCTTTTATTCTTCTTACTGTGCACATTATAGGGGATTGTATCAGACACCCTGGAATTGTTATATATCTGTTCTCCAGTGAACTCCACCTGAAGTCCCTTCATTTTTATTCCTTTCTCAGTCTGAAGTAACTCTAAATCCCACAAGTTAACATCATGCTGCATAGATGCCACAGTCCGAACTGTGCACTCTACAGTGCCCGTCGGCTTTCCCCTAGGTTCTAGTTTAAAAACTGCTCTATCGCATTTTTAATTTTTAGTGCCAGCAACTGGGTTCCATTCTGGTTAAGGTGGAGCCCATCCCGTCTGTATAGGCTCCCCCCTCCACAGAGGCTGCTCAGTTCCTGATAAATCTAAAGCCTTCTTCCTTGCACCATTGTCTCATCCACGCATTGAGACACTGGAGCTCCGCCTGCCTCTGGGGTCCTTGCGCGTGGAACAGGCAGCGCTTCCGAGAAGACTACCCTGGAGGTTCTGGACTTGAGTCTACTACCTGGAAGCCTAATTTGGCCTCCAGAACCTCTGTCCTACATCTACTTATGTCATTGGTACCACAACAGGTTCATTCCCAGCACTCTCTAGGATTCTATCTATGTGTCGTGTAAGGTCCGCTACCTTCGCACCCGGCAGGTAAGTTACCATACGGTCATCACAGCCACCAGCAACCCAGCTATCTATGTTCCTAGTAATTGAATCCCCAACTACCACAGCTGTCCTATTCCTACCCTTCTGGGCACACACTCCTGGAGAAAAATCCTCAGTGCAAGAGGATAACACATCACCCGGAAGACAGGTCCCAGCTACGGGATTGCTTCCTGCCATTTCACGTTTGTGCTCTCCTCCCTAGAGACCTTTCCCCTCCAAAGCAGCACAGGGGCTGCCAGAGTGGAGGTGGGACTGTTCTACTTATGTCCCTGAAGGACTCCTCAATATACCTCTCTGTCTGTCTCCGCTCCTCCAGCTCGGCTACTCTAGCCACCAGAGACCGTACATGTTCTCTCAGAGCTAGGAGCTCTTTGCACAAGGCAGTACACATACACACTTCCTGTCTCTCTCCAACAGGAAGATAATCATACATGTGCACTCGGTGCAAAAGGCTGGGGAGCCCCCATTGCTGCTGGTCTGCTGTCTGTATCTTGTTTAGTGAGATGTTAGGCTTACCCCTAGTTATGTATTTAACTACACGGGACAGGAGCTAAGCATAGGTGTATATGTGAATACAGTTGCTCACCTGTCTAGGGTGTTCCCTCCACAGCACCCTCCTATGGCAAATTCCTAGGCAAACTTCCCTGTTTGCTGTTCCTGTTTGCTTGTCCCCTGGGCCGCTGCCTGTCTGCTCTTCTTATATACTCTGGTGGCTTGGCCCCTGAGTCAGCAGATTCTAGCTCCACCCCCTAATTAAACCTGATTCACAGCAACCTCCACACACAATAGGACAATCAGGCAGTCAAACACTCTGCTTCCTGATCACCCTGCTTCCTGATCACCCTGCCCAGCAACAACCCCTCTGAGCGCACGGCCTGTCCTCAAACAAACACAGACCTCTCTCCCAGACAAACCCTTCACCTACCTTCCGTGGGTCCTCTACACACTCCCCTGCTCACAGCAGCACTCCTATGCAAACTTCCCTGTTTGCTGTTCCTGTTCACTTGTCTCCTGGGCTGCCGGCTGCTTGCCCACCGCTGCTTGCCCTCTTAAAGGGGCCATCACCTTATTTGGACTTGTGACAGGGATGGCTTTTAGCCACCCTCTTACAAATCCCTCTGTAGCTTGCTCCTGCACAGGAAGAAGTAGGGACGGGGAATCTCACCCCATCTAGCTGTGTGTGCTACGAGCCTGGTGGGGCTAGGTGGGAGCCACATGGCTAGGGCAGGCTGGCTAAAGCATCATTAATGCTGTGAGAGGTTCCTCCTGGGGAGTCGTTTAGCTCCTTGTCTGGGTGAAGGCATCTGGATTAGAGGTGACTCCATGTGCCTAAAGCCATTCCCCTCCCCACTCAGCATGAAGTTGCCTGGATAATACTATTCAAGCAAGACCATTTCACATGTACCCTTATGCACAGAAATGTAATACACAGGACACAAAGACACACAGATCTGCCTGGCCCCCTCAGCAGGCTTCAGCTCTCCACCTCCTGGGGTGGAGGAAGCAAGCAGAAGCTGTGCTGTCCTGGGACTCTCTTTACTACAGCGATAGGTGGGCGACCGGTGAGACTGTAAGCCACTGCTGCCTGCATAGCTTGGGGAAGCTGTGCAAGTCAACATTGCCAAGCGGCAGGATTGTCAGAGAGGTTGCCACCAGCAGTCTGTGTGCGCAAGTACTGTGCAGTGCTGACTAAGGAGGCTGGAGACTTGGCAGCTGAAAATTGCCCTAGCTAGAAGCACTTTAACTTGTTTCACTGGGACACACTGTGTTGCGATTGAGTATTGGAGTGTGGAAACACCTGAATCTCTGACTGTAGATTCCCTCTTCCATGTGCCGGATGAACTGTAAGGTGCAGATGGCACCTACGGCCACGCGCCCTTGTGTGCAGGCTGAAGAGCCCAAGGACTTCCTGTCTGCCAGCTCTTGCGTGTTAGCCTATTTTGGCTGTAAGGTTATCTATACTATCGAAGACTGTGTAGTTATCTTTGGGTACGTGGGTGTAGAGCATTTCCTATATTAGGGGTGGGGGGGAGGAACTCAGAGGAGCGGATTCCCCAGCTGCCTCTGTGGACCCACCACTGAACAAATGCCCCAAAACAGATGAGATGGTGGAAGGCAATCAGTCCCTGCTTAGCCTCTCAAATAGATATCAGGTTTTGGAGGAGCTTGGAAATGGGGATGGGCTCTGCTATGAAGGACACAGTCTTAATCATCTCATTTATTCCAGAAGCACAGTGACTGTCTTGAGCCCACGTTTTAGCATAAGAGGTGCTAAGGGGGAGAAGGGTTTTTCAGAACCAGAGATGGAGCCCAATATGGGCGATACTTTCAAAATGCAGTGCCACCTGATTGCCAAAACGGTAGCCTTGCTGTTTGCCAGTGTGTCAGTTCTGGGTAAATCACTGCTCTGGGTTAGGGAACAGCTGAAGGAAGTCCTAGCAAAAGTGGACCTCTTGAAACCTGGATCATCTGATGGGAAAGTTGTGGTATTAGAAAATGGTCCCCAGAAGGGCAGATTGGCAGCAGCTGGCTTAAATAGAACTGAAATGTTGGCTAATGCCTATAAGTCTGAAATGAGGCATTGCATGAGGACTGTGGATGACAAGGTGATTTGGGCAAAAATTAGGCCTCTGGAAGAGGGTATTATTCCCAATTGGGACAACCCACAGTCGGTAGCCAAAAATCTCTCTGTTTTGCTACGTATTAAACTTGAGGCAGCAAAAGTTACCAAAGTGGAACAGTTAAAAAGGTCAAAAAATAACATCTGTGTTCGGCTTCATTTTACATTATATTCCCTGGTAAAGAAAATGTTTCAATCCAGGAAGTACTTGCTAACAAGAGGGGTCTCGATAGATAGAGCCTTTGTCTATACATAGGGGGGAGGTGTTAAATGATTTTAAACACTTGGCTCCCCTCTCCCCACCCAATAGGGTAAATCTAGGACCTAGGCATTTAAGTAGTAAGGATGTGTATTGGGATATTAGAGGAGGCTGTGGATACACACTTGGCAGTATGGCAAGAAGGTTCTGTGGCAGGGATGGGGTTTGACAATCCAGGTGGTAAGGAAGATCATAAAACCCCCTGTACAGAGATTTTGGCGAATGATATGGAAACAAACTTAGATATTCAACAAGACAGCTCCCAAGTAGGAGAAGGTATAGAAGAAACCCGGGGCGGGGGGGGGGGAGATGCAAGTAGTTGAGGTAAGAGAGGTGATAGCTAATTCTACTCTAGTGCAGGGACAAGAGAGGGAAATGGATAAGATTACGAGAGGGGAGGGATTAGCAGCCATAGTGGGTTCCATCAAGCAGTTTTTGGAAGATAGTTCAGTAGGCGTAGGGGAAGTGCCCCCTCTGCCTCCTTTTAATGGCCTCTCCATTATTGAACAGGATATAGTGATCCAAAAGTTGGATAAAGTTAGGACTAAATTCCCGCTGATTGCTTTGGCTTACCAGGCAAAGAATTTATTCCACTCATCTTACCACAATCTTACGGTGCTAACTGCTGCTAGGTATCTAGAGCACAAAGAACTGGGTGTAGCTACCCCTCAGGTGAGGATGGCTCGAGATAGTAAGGGGAGTTCCTCTGGGTTTAGGATCCCTGTCCCCATCTGTGCAGGTACGAAGAGTGTAGTCTGTGAGGTGCACAGAGATGCGTGCCGTCTGGAAGATCCCAATTGTGGAGATCTGAAGAGTGTTGCTGGTGAGGTGCATAGAGATGTATGCCAGTTGGAGGCAGTTGAGGCCATCCAACTGGGAGATCATTCTAGGGGAACCCAGGATATGTCTCCTATGGTAGCACAGGGAGAGGATCCACAGAAATGACATTGCGAGTTGGCGGAGAGGGGGCAGGTACTAGTGGAGGCGCTCCTGAGAAAGCAAAGGGAGAGACGAATATGCAGATTGGGCCTGCGTAGGGAGAATAAAGTTAAGGTTAACAACTGGCAAGATGATACCTTGAGAGATATAGGAACTAGGACTTTAAGTTTGGTCCCTTTGTCAGTAGGTACAAGTGTATCAACTCCCCTGCAGTGTGCCTCTTGGAATGTATCAGGTTGTAAAGGCAAAGTCTCAGATCCCGATTGGGTGGAATTTATTGGGACATATGACCTGGTCTTCCTGCAGGAAACATGGTTGGGGGAGGGTGAACTTTTGTAAGTTAGGGGCTTTCGGGTATATGCTGTCCCAGGCATTAGAGTCAGTAACAGGGGGAGAGTTTCTGGTGGGCTTGCGATATTAATATCAGATAAATTTCCAGATGTGTGCCAGCAAATCATTACTGGTTTACGAGCATTTCAATTAGAGCTATGGAAATCCCCCCATGGTGGACAACTGCTGCTCCTTAACGTTTATATTCCGCTGTGTGGTTCTCTGTATTACAATGCTGATATATGGGAGGTATTGGAAGAGCTTATGGGACAGTTAGATAGTTTATATCCAGCAGCAACACTACTAGTAGCAGGGGATTGGAATGCGCGGATAGGTACCAAATTATGTGAGGCTAGAGGTGGCAATCTACCTAGCCCAGATATGAGCCATCAGAGAAAAAGTAAAGATCTGAAGGAAAATTAATCTGGAGTACATATGGTGGAGTTCTGGTTGCCTGTGAAATGACGGTGTTAAATGGGAGGGGAAAGGATTTGGAAGGAGAATTTACCTTCATTAATGGTAGAAGAAGAAGTATTATTGATTATATAGTGATCCCTATATGCCACTTGGAATTGTTTAATAATTTTTTGGTCACAATAAGGGTAGAAAGCAAGCATGCAGTCTTAAGTGTACAAATAGAAGCTTACGGGATCAACCCCCCGTTTGTAGGGTTAAAGGGAAACAAGGGATGGCGAGGTCCTGTATTAAGTGGACCCCTTCTCACTGTGTGGCAGTTTTAGATCTATTATAGAGCCAGGAATTCCTTGCCTTGAGAGAATGTGTAATATAAGGAGGAGATGATGAGGTAGGGAGTTCACTTGAGGCTTTTGATACTATTATAGCTACCCTAGGGAGGGATGTTTTATCCTATGAGACAAAACCCACGCAAAGACATACTGTAAGGTGGTTCGATAAAGAATGTAGAGCAGCCAAGAGTAGGGTTGCCGGTGTTAAGAGATGCTGGGCTAAAGTTTTCACAGATGAGTCACAGTTTGTGTATTTGGAGGAAAGGCAAAGTATAAGCAGTTGATTCAGGCTAAAAAAGCTCACCAAATAGCCGGATTTGGGCTAGGATGGAGGTAGCGGTGAGTATGAGAGATGATGATTAGTTTTGGGCAATAGTTAAATCTGTAGTGCATGGTAAGGCTGGTTCAGCCACTCCTCCAATAAGTGAAGAAACTTGGACAATTTTTTTGCCCAGCTTTATAAGCAGAAGAAGGATGAGGAAGACCTGGAAGAGGAAGTAAATCGGGTGGTTATAGGTCAACATAGTGAGGACCTGCATTCAGTAATACATGTGAGTGAAGAGGATATCATGGAGGTAATTAGTTCTCTTAAATGCAGGAAGGCACCAGGGAATGACTATGTAATTGCTGAAACTTTATAGGCCAGTGTGGCTTGGTGGAATCCTCTTCTAGTTAGCTACTTTACCCAGATTATTAAGGCCAGGAAGGTCCTCATGTCCTGGGGCCTAAGTATAATTGTTCTGCTGTTTTAAAGGGGTTGCCCGAAAGTTCCGGCTTGTTATAGGCCCATTAGCCTCCTACCAGTAATAGGGAAGGTGCTTAGTAAGATTCTGCTAGGGTATCTAGAAAGGTGGGCTTATGGACAGAAGTTAGTTCCGGAGGAACAAGGAGGATTCTGGAAGAACAGGTCTACATTGGATAATGTGTTTGTCGTTTTGCACATTATTGCCAAATATACCAAGATTAGGGCAGGGAAACTTTTTGGGGGCCTTTATTGATCTGAGGAAAGCTTTTGACTCAGTTCGAAGGGGGAAGCTGTGGTTTAAGCTACTTAGGTTTGGGATGGACAAGGAACTTCTGGCATTACTGATACAGATTCATACAGGGAATGCTGCCAGAATTAGGTTAAGCCCCCAAGGAAAACTATCCAAACCTATTTCAGTCTTGAGGGGGGTCACGCAGGGCTGTGTGCTGGCACCCCTGCTGTTCAATATCTTTTTGAGTGACCTTATACCTGCTCTACAGTGTGATGCAGGCCACTTGCCGAAAATTGGGGATCAGACTGTGTTGGCATTGATGTATGCCGATGAGATAGTGTTAATGTCTCAGACAAGGAATGGTATGAAAAATCAACTCCAGAAGTTGATGTCGTACTGCACTGCAAACGATCTTGAGATAAACTTTGCCAAATCACAAATAATGGCCCTGGGGGGCGGGGGGGAGGGCATGTAAACATTTGTGGAAAATTAATGGGACTGAATTTTGCCAGACAGACTCCTATGTGTATTTGGGAGTTACCCTCTGCAGAAATGGGCTTTGGACAAGGCATATGAAAAAAAATTGCACTGAAAGCATCCATTGAGGCCAAAGGGATCTTGAAATTAGCAACTAGATCTATGCCAGCAAGACTGTCAACTGTCTTAAATGTATATAAAAGTAAGCTGCAATCCAGACTAATGTATGGTATGGCAATAGTACCTGGGGGAAATCTAGGTGATTTAGAAGTAGTGCAGAACAAATTTTTAAGGTCAGTTTTGAGAATGCCGCACAGCACTCTGGAAGTGGTAGTTAGAGCGGAAACCGGCTTTCTGTCTACTGCCTGCATGGGGAAACAGTATATTCTTTGCTATTGGAACAAACTGTGCAACCAGGAAGCTCAAACTGTGGCTTCTCTATGCCTGAAGGAAGAATTAAGCTGTGAAGGGACTCAGCAGTATCCATGTGTGCTTATCCATTGACGGAGCATGGGCCTTTCCTTCGATCAGTTCTGGGGGAAAAGAATAGTTGACCAAAGCAGTTTAATATCTACCAGAGCTAGAGATATAGCCTGGCAGGAGGACTTAGCGGCAGTTGCTGCCTGGAAAGCAGCTCCATGGTATCCTTGCATTAAAAGGAACCATTGATTTAAAGATTATTTAGACAAACTTAGAAAACCGTCGATATGGAGATGCTTTACACTTGCGCGATTCCAGCTGTTCCATTCTGCAGATGTATGGGGTCGCTATAAAGGTATCCCCTACTCAGTGCGAACTTGCCCATACAACGATAAAGACAAAGAAGATTTATTACATTTATTGGTTAAATGCTCACTATACGAAACTATTAGAGAAACGTGGATTAAAGTATTATTAGAAAGAAAAGAACACTGTACACCTCAGGAAAGAATTAGTTGTATTTTAGCTACTAAATCTGTAGAGGAGATAAGATTGGTTGCAATTTTTGTTCACCTGGCCACAAAAATATGAAAAGAGGTGGGAGAACGAATACCTGTGTATTAGAGTATTGACAAAGTGGCCAATGATTAGCGCCTTTAGAAAATGATGTCGATAAACAGCCGTCCTTTAGTTTGGGATACCCAATGCTTGCTTTTAGTGTTATGTTTTATGATTTGCAAATTTTGTTCGTTTGTTTAAATGTTGTTTGTTGGCCAAGGCATGAGCCAGAGCCAAAATAAACTTATATATATACCAGTCTCTGTGACCATTGGTTCATCACTTCTAACTGGTTTTACTTCACACATGCTTTGTTTGTGTTCTGGGAGGGGAAAGAAGAGGGGGGGGGGGGTTCAGTTAGAATCAAGTGGCAAGCAGAAGGGAGGGAGGTGGCTAATAGAGGGAGAGCTAATAGAGGTGCTACCACATAACCATGTCAACAATTCAATGCGACAATGTTTACAGCAGTGTGAGCTTCAATGCTGCTGTGTCTCTACAGCCATGTCCGTTTCAGTGCAGCTGTCTCTGTACAACCATGTCCATTTCAAAATGCGTCTCTGCTGCTTTTCCTTGGGAGGGGAAGATCCCCGCCGCTGCTGGTTGGAGCAGGCGAGCAAACTCCACCCTGTGGTGCACAGCGGAGTAGCTCAACTGAATTCAATTCAACATGCATGCGCTGCATAAGATGATGGTGGGCAGGAAGGGTGAAGTCTGGGATTATTTTTTCCAGCCCCCCACCCACTCTCGGAATGGCCCCGGAAGAGACATGGTGCGCCTGCTGTACTGCAGTTGTGCACAGGGGGACTGATCACATCAAAGTAAATAGTTCACATTACAATTATTTCAAAGTACAAAGTGAAGGGGAGCATGTACTCCTTTTGCAGGAGTATATACTTCTCTTCATACTTCTGAACAGCTTTGGTTTAGATGGGTTTCTGACATGTTAACCACTCAGGAATAAAAATGATTGTCGCAGGGGCCCTTGTTTTTCGGTGTTTGGGGAACGTAACTCTGGACACCCCTGGACAAAAATACAAGGTACCCTGCAGTACCCTGCTTTTGTCCAAGAACTGGGTGCCTAAATTTAGTAGCTGACCTCACACACACCTACAGCCAGTCCTGTACTCACCAATTTGAGGGCTTATCCCAACAAAGGTGGGTCCCCCTATTTCAGTTAGTCTCCAGTACTTATAAAGTCCCCTAATAGTATGGGTTAGTCCCACCTGATTCTTGCAGTCTTTGTAAGAGTATGAGACCTATGCTCCTTCCAGAAGCCTCAGTCCATAGTAGTTTCCTTTAGGGCTGGTTCCAAGCCTCCGTGGGTTCTCCAGACCCTAGGCAGCCTGTTTCCGGAGAGAGGTGTGTTTCCTTCAGCGTTCTCCCTGGTTCTTCCTCTGGCTGTATTGCTGCCTTTATATAGGCCAGAGTCTTAGACCACTTTCAGACATGTCAAAAGAAACCTGCATGTTTAAGTATGCACTTTTTATTACATGTGCATTGAAATTGATCTCAGCATTCACACATTTCATTTTTTTGTAGTTTTGGTTAGATACGCATATTATATTGTGTGCATATTGACCATTCAAATGTTAGTGTTAATGTGAAGGTTCAGATGGAATTGGGCGCATAAAACCTTTGATCCCTCACCCCTGCAACACCAGAAGTAGAGGAGGAAGCAGTTATAATTGCTAGACTGACAGAAGCTGTCAGTTTCCTCAGTGCATTAGGTGATGGGGGCAGCTTGCTACTGTGGTTTCTTCTGTATTCCCTCAGACATTGGTTAGCCCTCCCTAGAGCTCAGGAAAGCTGTCGGCAGCTTTTCCCTCAGTGCTCAGCCCCTGAGCAGATCGGTGTGATATGTAAGTACATTCAAACATTCCATAAATGCAAATTATTAAGGATATGCGCTTGAAAGAGCAGCATTTTCTGCCTTGGTAATTCGCAAATCAGTTAGCCACATGTACCTTTAAACATGAGGATGACATCTTTCACACACACGGGAAAAAAACCTCATTAACCATTCATGTGCAGAATAATGTCATGTCTGAAAGTCGTCTTAATCTCTTCATTGGCTTAAAGGGCTAGTGTCCTCTTGTGTGGTATCTTGTGTACTATCCAAGTGTGTCTCTCTTTGGGCACCATTTTGTGACCTGTCTTTAGCCCTGGTCACTATTTTTTTTTATTTTATTTTTTTATAATAAAATTTGTATGCCACCCCCTCCTGCTAAAAGCATCTCAGAGCAGCTAACAACATATTAAAACAATGAGTATTTTCAGACGTTACGAGATCACAGTGAACCATGGTGAACCACAGTCAATTCCGTGGCGGGGCCAAAGCGCCCTGAACGTCTCTTACGCGGGCGCCAGATGTTCACCTGGGGTCAATATCAACCACACTTCTGGACCTCCGGCCTGGACCATCGCTAAAAGTGTGGTCAAAGCGATTCCCAACGGGAAACAAAAAAAAAGTCTGAACGGCAACCACCGGCCGGAATCAACCAAAATGATTCCCAGCCGGGGACAAAGTACGCAACATCGCTGACAGGCAACCAGCAACAACACAGGCAACAGGGAAACGAGGCAGGATGGAGCGAAGCAGAAGGGAGAGGAGAGCGGTGGGAGAGAGAGCAAGGCAGGAGGAGGAGCAGGTGCAGGCGGAGGAGGTGGTCATGCTGCACATGCAGGGGGTGGAGGGACAGCAGCAGGAGCAGCCGGGACAGGCCGACTGGGCTGGGGGAGGAGGCACCCCGGAAACGGGTAAGGGGACTGAAGGGGAGCGGACCCGGTGGCACAGGGGCACCATGAGGGGTGGGTAGCCGCCCGGGCGGCAAGAGGGGGGGAAGGGAGCGGGCTGTGGGACGGGCAGAACAGCAACCAATCCCCCCCCATCCCGCAGACACGGAAGCGGGCCCGGGAGCCCGAGCCCCCGGAGGAGACGGGCGCACACCAGGCGGAGGAGGGGGAGCAGGAGGAAGAGACACTGGAAGGTCCACGGGGGAGAAGGCCCTACCACAGAGGGGGGCAATGGGGGCCCAGGGAGACCCAGGACTTCATCCGCATCTGGGGGACCCTGGAGCATCAACTGGAACTCGCGCTCAATCAGCGTAATGAGCATGTGTTCTGGGAGATCGTGTGGGAAATGGAGGCAGCGGAGCATCACAGAACCATGGCACAGTGCCAGTCGAAGGCCAAGGAACTCAAGAGGGGGTACAAGGCCATACGGGACAATAACCGGCTGTCCGACCACGGAGCCCAGACCACACCCTACTATGATGCCCTGGACAGCATACTCCACATGAAGGGCTCCATAGTTGCCCCGCGCCTCGTGGGGAGCACTGTGGTCCAGGGCAGGGAACAGGCTGATGTACCCCCTCCCCTCGCCGCCCCCCAAGAAGGCACCGGCTCCAGGGCCCCAGACCCTCAGGAGGAACGCCCTGGGACTTCGGGGACAGGCAGCCCTCCCCCCCCCCCCGACAGCAGCCCGGAGAGCCCCTACCCTCTGTCCAAACCGGGAGACTCCGAGGCCAGCACACTGGTCACCTTCAGCCAGTGGTCGCAGAGGGACCCCAGCAACACGGAGGGGTCAGCCTCGGAGGGATTGGAGACAGATATTGAGGTTAAGCAGGCAGATGGGAGGGGGGACAGACCAGCGGCGAGGGGGGGGAAGGGAGGCCCGGCCAGGGGGCAGGCCCTGCCTACACCCCAGCCCATGGAACGGGGCGCCGCGCTGCAAACCTACATCCCTCTGCCGACCACCCCCCACAGGGCACGGCACACCCCAGCGGCAGAGACAGGCGGGCGAGGAGGCAGGCGGAGAACAGCCGTGGCAGCCACGGGAGGGCCCGGGTGAGGCACACCCACGAGGAGGGGGGCCCCCGGGGAGACCTGCACGGGGACCTGGGTCACGCGGGGGCGGCCACCAACCCAAGGGGGGGGCGCGACCCCCCCAGGCATGCCCCCGGCCAGGGGGCAGCCAGAATGGGCGCCTAACCACCAACCTCCCTGTACCGTACAGGGCAACCAGAGGGGCCGCAACAACCTGGGCCCGTGTCCCCAGCACAACGGATGAGGGAGCACCAGGCATGGGTATGACACCGGAGGGAGGATCAGGTGGAGGACATAGTCCGGACCACCACTGAACAGGGGGAGCGGATGATAGCGGCTGTGGACCGCATGGAGGTGGCCATAGAGCGCTCCTTGCAAGAGGTGGAGGCAAGGGACCGGAGGCTCCAGGCGGAGGTGCGCCTGGAACGGAGGCGAGAGCGCCGAGACCACAGCAGGCAGGTAGAGGCATTTGGGCGTCTGGAGTGCATACGTGATGGCAGCCACCCCGCCAGGCACCCTACCTGCCCGGGCGCCTCGGCGCCCCCACTGCCTCCCCAGCTGCCCCCATGCCAGGGGCTGCGCATCTGCCTCCCGGTTCCTGTAGGCCTCCAGAGGGAGCAGCTGCCCAGGGAGGTCTCTCCCTCCCCAGTTCCTCCCTTCCTCCCACCACTGCCGGCCCCTCAGGACACCGAGGCCTCCCAAGACACCGTTGGGGATACGGACAGTGGGGGGGAGGGGAGCTCCCAGAGCTCTGCAGCACCCTCCTGGAGCCCCGGCCCGGCCAGGGGGTGGCCCCGGAGACATGGGGGACGGGGAAAGGGTGGTCGGAGGGGTGGGGAACCGCACCAGCACGATGGGGGTGGTGGTCTGGCGGTGGTGGTGTGGGGGCACATGTACTTGGGTGGATGAATAAATGGGTGGCCAACACTACTGTCTCCTGTGGTCCGTTCATGGGCCCCGGGGTGGGGGATGGCCATTGGTTGCAGAGGGGATCACCCAGGGAGCGGCCGGGGGCCCCAGGGTGGTGGGGTCGGGATTGAGCACCCTCACGTCTCAGTCTCCCGGCTGATATGCCTGACCAAGGCGGCACGGATGCGCTTGGCGTAACGGTATTCCCAGGGGTTGTCCGCGTTCACGTACAGAGGCACTGGTCTGGGAGGGCGAGGAGGCACGGGGTATTCAAGGCCTGCCCCATCGGTCTCGCACACCTTTTGCAGCACACAGCAGGCACCTATCACCAGGGCCGAGGTCTCCACCGTGTAGTCCAGCTGGCCAGCAAGGCTTCTCCAGCGCTGCTTTAGAGTTCCAAAGGCCCGCTCGACCACGGTCCTGCTTGCACACAGACGGGAATTGTACAGCACCTACACCAGGGTCCTGGCAACCGGGAACACCTTCATCAGCCACTGGGTGAGGGGATAGGCCGGGTCCCCCAGGATACAGTAGGGGCAGTTGATGGCAGTAGGGGAAGAGCGCGGGGGGACGGAGGGCCCGTCTGATCCAGCTTTGTGGGGAGAGTTTCAGGAAGTGACGCCGGCTGATGCAGTGGATGTCCTGGCGTCTGTGAGGGCCACGTGTTGTGAACTTGATCCGTGCCCGTCCTGGTTAGTAAAAGCTTCCAGGGAGACGTTGGGGACGGTGCTGGCGAGGGTAGTGAACGCGTCCTTGCAGCAGGGGAGGTTG
>QEPC01003911.1:1524959-1562395 GCA_003113815.1 Sphenodon punctatus | reverse complement strand
TATGCTGATGGGGCCTTATCCACATGTTGAGTCATCTCAGCTTGAATTCCATCACAGTCTCAGGCCTGCTGGCTGTTCTGGACCATCTCTCTGCTCTTTTGCCTTTGCTTGACCGAAGTTAGGTCTGGCTTCCTTTGTCCAGGCCAGGAGAACATAAGATATCCCTAACACTATATTCTATTGCCATAATTCCCTGCTGTGGTCCCACTCCTGACATGTCTGTTTGGGGCTTTTGTTGATCACGGGGGGTGGTTGCTCGGTTCACCACCGCTGGGAATCCACTGTGGTGAGTTGGGACAGCGTAACATCTGAAATCATCCAATTTTAAACAACAATAATACGATTCAAAACACTATTAAAACACAATATAAAAAAACATACCCTACCACTACCCTAACCCAACGATTTAAAACACTATTAAAACACAATATAAAAAAACATACCCTACCACTACCCTAACCCAACCCAACCCTCTCTCCCTCAGGAAAAACACAACAGAACAGTCGGTCTTACATTGTCTACGGAAAGAGGGGAGGTAGGTAATCAGGTGGACCTCCAACAGAAGGGAGTTCCACAACCGTGATGCGGCCACAGAGAACACCCTCCACAAGGTCAACATCCAAGAAACCTGGGGGACCTTGATCCAGGACACAGAGGGTGAGATGGTCCCGCAGGTAGGCCATTCAGGGCTTTAAAGGTCAACACCTTGAATTGGGCCCGGAAGACTATAGGCAGCCAGTGTAGAGAGTGAAGCACTGGTGTAATATGCTCGTGTCGGCCCATCCCCATTAGGAGACGAGCTGCTGCATTCTGCACCAGCTGCAGCCTCCAAACCAGCACCAAGGGTAGCCCCACGTAGAGTGCGTTACAGTATCTTTACTTGTGGCTGGACTCCGCCGTAGTGATTTAAGGCTGAACTAATCTGAAGTATCTTCATCAGAACATAGCCTTAGTCTAAATGGGAACAAGGAATTCATTCTTATGGGATGCAAAATTGTGCTTCAGTTGCATCCCTTGCATTTTTTTAGGCATTTGGTGGGCAGGGATAGGGATTGGGAGGTTGGAGGGGGTTTGGCCTAGGGGTGTGGTTGGGTGGTTGGGGTAGGGATAGGGGACATTTGGGGGTTTGGGTTGCTTTGTTTGCCTTCCTGAGCCATTTGGAGAGGGCAGGGTAAAAATTGGACTAAATAAAGATAAATAAATCTCTTGTTACAGCCATCTAATAGTCCAATAAAGGAGAAAGGAAAAAACCAAAACTAGCAGAGTAACAGATTACTTCTCTTTCTCCTGTGAACCATTAAATCTTCTTTATGCAGTGACTGGGTAGCTGGTGAAAGCATTGATCCAATTTTAACCCGTGATGTTAAGTAAAAGCAGCCAACAGTTAGGCCACTTTTAAACGAAGAGCTAAGAAGTGTATCCGGAGCCCCATATTCAAAAGGAAAGCCGCACAGGGAGTGTTTACAAGCTTCCCGCACTACTGGAAGTGATGTGTTGCTCATTTTCTTCAGCAGCAGCGGCTGCAGACACAGGACTTTCTAAGAGGCGCATTCTATAGACCTCAATTTTCAGTTTGCGCCTCTTTGAAAGCCCCATGTCTGCAACCACCGCCGCTGAAGAGAAAGGGTGGCACATCACTTCCGGTAGTGCGGGGAGCATGTAAACACACCCCGCGTGGCTATCCTTTTGAATACGGGGCTCTGGAGGTACTTCAAAGCGCCTTGTTTAAATGGTGCCTTAGTGTTAAAAAATTATTTCTGGAAAGCCTCTAGTACAACAGAATCATGTGCTTCTGAGTTAAATAATTTATCAAACACTTCATTGTGATAGAAATAACAAGAGAGTCCCCACTGTCTTGTACAAGACTATAAAATAAAACTTACTCATTCATAGATATATATGAATTTGTGTATATCTATCTATCCTCTAGCTATAAAAATAAATAAAACTTATGTATAAATAAAGACACTGACTGTAAACAACGCTGTTCATTCAGCAGATTTTCAAAGTGTGTGTGTGTGTTTATATAGAAAGTAAGTAAGTAAATGTTTATTTGAGTAACCCAAGGGGTCATTTCAAAAAGAAATACAATTAAACTAAAACAAATCTTAGACAAGTTAATTTGGCATAATAAAATAGCATAATAAAGCTAACTAAGTAGCTAACTGAACAGACCATAAAATGGATAAAACAAAGCATCATTACCAAGGGTGGGAAAATAATGACCCACTTAGGATAAATACAAAACCATCAGCACGTATCAGATCACATCATTGATTGTTTAATTTTTAGCACCTGGGCGCAGTAAGAAGCCATGGCTCTAGAGCGAGCAGTATCTTTACCACTAAGCAATTTAATCAGCCACAAATCAAGACGCCACGCCGGACATTCAGTTATATAGAGGGATAAAAACCTCATTCTGGGTTGTAAATAAGCTGGGCAGTCAAAAATAACATGATGGAGAGATTCAGTCTTGGCCAACCAACAGTTTGAACAAAATCTAAGGGCCCCAGGGGTACCAGCGTATCGTCATTGCGCTACCACAGACGGAAACCCATTGAATCTGAACAGTGTCAATGCATGCCTGAGATGATAGTCAATCCAGAGGAGCAGATAACTGGACTCCACAGATTGCAGTTTAATACTAGAATACAACGGAGCTACCTTTTGTGCATTTAACAGTGAGTTTTCAGTTTGTGCTTCTTGGTCAAAGATTCTTTTTTTAAGAAGAGAAAATGCGCCCTTCTGACCTAAGGAAACAAGAAATCCTTGGAAAAACCAAGTTTCTCTATTTCCCTTTCAACTGCAAGAGACCAAGAGTAAGTTCTCACTTCAACTGAAATAAATGTAGCAAGGCAGTCAGTATCTGTGGGGAACAGAATCACTATATATATAAAATAAATACATATAAAATCACACACAGATGTATAAAGCATAAACAGATGTATAAAGCATAAAGTATAAAGCATGTATAAACAGCACTGCTGTCAAGGAAGCTCTGGATCCTCAAGGGATGCAGAAAATCACTGGAATAAATATAAGAATAAGTGAATGAAAAAGAGATAAGTTTAAGATAATTTAGTTAGACATTTTGACTTCTACCTTCATCAGTAACACAGGTGCTGTTACATGTGAATTTTATAGTGGGATGGATGGAGTTGATATAGCCCTTAAATTGTTCAAAACTGTCCTTGCCACTAGTTCAGATTACAAAGATGTCATCAATGTGTCGTCACCATACTAGAGGGTAGATTCTTCAAGGATAACTTGTTCGAGTTTACTCATAAATAAATTGATATAAGATGGAGCCGTACGGGTGCCTATAGCTGTACCTTGTATTTGTAGACAGTGTTTATTGTTAATTCAGCAGATCACACCCTTTCTGACTTAGAAATCTTTCCAATACAAAAGCCATCCAACCCTGGGTTGCTAGAAGCTAGAGAAAACTTCTGGATTTACAGCCTTGACACCCTACCACCCAAGGATCTCAACTTAGAGGACAATACGTGAACTTTAATCTATTCTTGTATTGTTTATACCATTCTGGCAACTACATATCAGATGTCACCTGCTTGAGAACTCTCTCCATCCTCAGTGTTCTTACAACACTCACCTTGGCTTACAGTGCCTCATTTAAAAATCAACTGTGTTACTGATGAAGACAGAAGCCGAAACGTCTAAGCAAATTATCTTAAACTTTTCTGTTTGAAAATTGAACTAAATTGTTTTTAAATAATTTTTTATAAATGAGCAGCATTGTTTAGTCAGCATATGCATAAATTTGGAAAGAATTAAGAATTTGTGTCTTTCTTGCTGAAGGACAATATATTTCTTGTTTAATATATCATTAATTTATTCATTTTAATTTATTTTATTTTATTTTATTATTTATTTATTTATTTTATTTATTTTGTCGCATTTATGCCTACGGCATCTCGGGGTGGCTTCCATACAAAAATAAAACCATATTTAAAACCAGAATAAAATTTACAATATTCAACATTCAGCAGTTTAAAACCCTCATTAACCCCCCCCTTCCCCCACCCCCAAGACTTGGGAGAACAGCCACGTCTTACANCCTCTCTGTGTTGGCAACATTGTGTCCTTGCAGGCCTGGTTAGTGTGTCGGCTGTCCTGTCTGTGTGCTCGGTTCCTGCAGCTGTGCTGGGTCCACACCCCACACCTTGCTCTGTTGCCATGCCTTGTTGCGACCTGTGGCCTTATTGCTTGGTCTTGGAGCTCCCCCGGTTCCCCTCCCACCTCTCCAGGGATTGCGGGCCCCCCTGTCTGTGTTGTCATTCTGCGTGGCTTGCTGGACCATGGCTGGCTGTGCTTCCACCGGGCTCCCGGCTCGCATGGGGCCCCCCATACATGAACCTTCCGTGAGACCATGGCCCCGTGCGACCTGTGGCATACACCGGCCATGCAATAGCTCCTGAGCTGCCCGGACAGCCTTTCGGGTGCCTGTGCGAGCCTGAGCTCTGTCCTTAGTTACTTTGGCTATGAGGCGAGCTCCTGGGATTGCAGGCTGCATACTGAGACGCTGGGGCTCCTTCCCTTTCCCAATGGGCACATTCCAGAGATGAGGTGCTCGCATGTGGGTTGGTCTGCGGTGGAGACCGTGTCTGTCCTGTTTGTGTGCAGCCTGGCGGCCTACCTGGTCTGCCTGGCAGAGGGGGACCTTGCCTTGGCCATTTCCTACTTTGACTGCGTTCACGGGGCCCATGAGTACCAGCGCTCTTGTGGGGCAGTCTGTCACCGGCTGTTGGAGCTCGGTCACCTTCCGTGGCCCCCTGCTGCTGACTTCTGCTTATCTGAGCCCACCGTAGCGGATCTGGCGGTGCTGTCCAGTGTGTGGTCCCGTTCCGATGTGCAGTTCGGGCTCTCCATGCAGGATCCGTTCGAGGCGTACTTCCTGGTCGCCCACCACATGTCCGTGCTGGGGTACCGCTGGGGCATGCTTCATTGGCCGCACTTCATTCGCCTGGTGAGCCACCCGGCCCCTTAGTGACCCCCTCCAGCTGGCTGTGAGTGCCTCAGTGCCTTCCGGTCCCCAGTTGCCAGACCCACTGTCAGCTCCCGTCTTTGCCCTGGTGCCGTGGTCTGCTGCCTATTCCCTCCTTGATGACCCGGCCATGCTGCTGTGTTGCCAGGGTACCGCTGCCCCTGCCTGTGGCACCGGGTCCCCTACGGGGACCCCCCCTGCCTGCCCCTGCAACCGGTGCTCCCCTCCATGGCTGCCATCTCTGGTGTCCGAGTTCGGTTCTCTGCCCCGCCCCCCAGCTCCCCTGGGTGCTGCTGACCATCCTCGGGCACCTGCGCTCTCTCCTGCGCCCCTGCCCCCCCTTGGGTGCCTGTGTGACCTCTGGTGTCTGGGCTCCCCGGACTGCACCTCCCGGCTTCCTCCGGGTGGGGGGGCTGTGCCTTTGGACCGGCTGTACGGCCCCAGCTCTCCTGCCTCTCCTTCATGGCACCCTCGCCGGCGCTTGGGGTGCGTGTGTGCCTCCTGGACTGTTCCCAGACCACTCCCTGTTCCGTGTGCCTCCCGCTGTGCCTGTGCCCCGACCTTCCAGGTTCCCCCCATTCTGGGACTGCCTGTGTTGCTGGGGAGTTGCCCGTGTGGACTGTGCTGTTGTTGGGGTTCCGCCTGCCGTTGCCTTTGTCCTGCCCTGCCCCTGGGCCGTTTCCCCCCCTCTGCCCTGCCCAGAGCCCCCCTCCTCCTCCCCTGTGTCCATTGTGCCATGTTTTGTCTGTCCCCGCCGTGTGTGCCTCCTGAACCATTCCCAGACCACTGCCTGTTCCATGTGGCCTCACGCAGTGCCTGTGCCCCAACCTTCTGGCTGCCCCCATTCTGGGACTGGGGAGTTGCCCGTGTGGACTGTGCTGTTGTTGGGGTTCTGCCTGCCGTTGCTTGTGTCCTGCCCTGCCCCTGGACCGTTTCCCCCCCTCTTCCCCGTCCAGTGCCCGCTCCCCCCCTGGTGTCTGTTGTGCTGTGTGTTGTCTGTCCCGCTGTGTCCCCCCCCNTGAAGACAGAAGCCGAAACGTCTAAGCAAATTATCTTAAACTTTTCTGTTTGAAAATTGAACTAAATTGTTTTTAAATAGTTTTTTATAAATGAGCAGCATTGTTTAGTCAGCATATGCATAAATTTGGAAAGAATTAAGAATTTGTGTCTTTCTTGCTGAAGGACAATATATTTCTTGTTTAATATATCATTAATTTATTCATTTTAATTTATTTTATTTTATTTTATTATTTATTTATTTATTTTATTTATTTTGTCGCATTTATGCCTACGGCATCTCGGGGTGGCTTCCATACAAAAATAAAACCATATTTAAAACCAGAATAAAATTTACAATATTCAACATTCAGCAGTTTAAAACCCTCATTAACCCCCCCCTTCCCCCACCCCCAAGACTTGGGAGAACAGCCACGTCTTACATGCCCGTCAAAAGGCCAGTAGACTTGGGGCCAGGCGGGCTTCCTCCAGGAGGGATTTCCACAGTCGCGCCCTACCACCGAGAACGCCCTCTCCATTGTGGCCCCCCGCTTCATGCGGGGGACCTCCAGGAAGGCGCTCCCAGCGGACCAAAGGGACCGTCCTGAGACATGGAAGGTGAGATGGTCCCTGAGATATCTGGGGCCAAGACCGTACAGGACTTTATAGATCAAAGTCAACGCCTTGAATCTGGTTCGGTACATTATAGGCAGCCAGTGCAGCACACGGACCACAGGTGTAATGTGCTCTCGTCGATCCGTCCCTGTTAGTAGACAGGCTGCTGCATTCTGCACTAGCTGCAACCTCCGGGCCAGCATCAAGGGAAACCCCACGTAGAGCGCATTACAGTAGTCCAGCCTCAAGGTGATGAAGGCATGGATCAGAGTGGCCAGGTCGGATCTGGAGATGTATGGGTGCAGCCTCCGCACCAGATACAGCTGGCGGAAAGCCGCCCTTGCCACCCCCTCCACTTGCTGATCCAGGCAGAAGCCTGAGTCCAACCCCCCGACTTCATACCTGCTGGGCCACAAGGGGGCCAGCACCTCTCCCGCTTTACCCACCACCATCACCTCCATCTTATCAGGGTTGAGCTTCAGTCTGCTCTGCCACAACCATGTCGCAACGGTCTGCAAACATTGGCACAGCACAGAGACGTCAGGAACTGGGTCAGTTGAAAAGGAGAGGTAAAGCTGGGTGTCATCATCATATTGGTGGCAACGCACATGATCTCCCCCAAGGGCTGCATATACACATTAAATAATGGAGACAAGATCGAACCTTGTGGAACGCCACAGTCCAGGGCCCGGGAGCTAGATATTTCTGCCCCCAGGACAACCCGCTGGGTCCTCGCCGAGAGGAATGACTGGAACCATCCTAGGACAGTCCCATCCAGACCCCCCAGATCACGCAATTGTCTCAGCAGCAGCCCATGGTCCACTGTATCAAATGTGTCCGGGAGATCTAGCAGGATTAGTAATGTTGAATGTCCTGCATCCATCTCCCGGTGGAGATCGTCCGCCAAGGCCACCAACGCCGTCTCTGTACCATAGCCGGAGCGAAACCCTGATTGAAATGGGTCAAGGAAACTGATGCTATCAAGATGAATTTGGAGCTGCAGAGCCACTGCCCGTTCAATAACCTTCCCTAAAAAGGGATGGTTAGAGACGGGCCAGTAGCTGGCAAGTGCATCCACATCCAGAGTTGATGTCTTCAGCATTGGACGCACCACGGCCTCCTTGAGGTCGGGGGGCAATCTATCCTGCCGAAGGGATGCGTTGATTACCCCCGCCAGCACCATCCCCAACGTCTCCCTGGAGGCTTTCGGGCAAGGATCTAATTCACAACTAGTGACTCTAACAGACCCCAATACATCCACAGCATCAGCTGGCATCACTTCCTGAAACTCACCCCAGAAAGATGGACCAGACGGAGCTTCCATCACCCCATGCTCCCTCTCTACTGTTCCTAATCCACTGTTGAAGTTGCTCTGGATCTGAGCGATCTTGTCTGCAAAGTAGATTGCAAACTCCTCACAGTGAGCCTGGGACAAGTCCCCGTCCAGGCAGAGGAAGGCCGGACTGACCAGCTCCCGCACCACCCGGAGGGTCATTACTCCCTTTAATGACCTGGAAAAGGGAGTAAAGAGTGAAGTGATCAAATCTGCAGGTGACACAAAGGCTGCTTGCACACGTTAGGAAAGAGGAGGGGACTAACGTGAGTTTCACACTCACTAGAGCCATCGTGAAACCCCGATGCAGGGCTCAAGATCTGGCCCTGCATCGCGTTATTGGTTTTAATGGGGGAAGGGAAAAATAACACAAAAGACCCCATGCCCATGATCGGGGGTTTCAAATGACTGCCCTAGTGTGTTTGAAACTCAAGTTAGTCCCCTTCTCTTTCCTAATGTGAGCAACCAGCCAAAGTTATTCAAGGTAGTTTTAACTATGGACAGGGTAGTTTTAAGAACAGACTGAGAGGAATTGCAGGAGGATCTTGCTAAAATAGAAGACTGGGCAACTAAGGCCCTTTTTATATGGGTCGCGGGGGCAGTCAGTGTGTGCCGCAGTCTGTGTATGGTGGGGGGGGGGGAGGGTGTAGACAAGTGCACATCCATCAACATGCACAGAGCAACTGCTGTTTTCGCTAGTTGTTCATACGTGCATGCCACCCGTGTAAAAAGGGCCTAAATGGCAGATGAATGTCAGTGTTGACAAGTGCAAAGTGATACAGAAAGAGAAAAAGTTAAAGTTATCCAAACTATGCGTACATGATGCAGGGTTCTAAATTAGAAGTTTCAACTCAGGGAAAGAATCTTGGAGTCATTTTGGACAATTCATTGAAATCCTCAGCTCCATGCACGGTAGCGGTGAAATAGGCAAACAATGTTAGGCAAACCTATCTCCTTCTATCATTTGGAAGGAGATAGAGAATGAAACAGAAAATGTAATAATACCACTATAAATCTGTGGTGTGGCCGCAGCTTGAATATTGTGTGCAGTTCTGTTTGCCTCATCTGAAGAAAGATATAATAGAACTGGAAAAGGTACAGAGAAGAGTGACAAAAATTATCAATGGCTCCCGTACAAAAAGAAGCTGGATAGGTTAGGGCTCTTCATCTTGGAGAATAGAGAGGCTATGATAGAAGTTTATAAAATCATGAGTAGAGTGGAACAAGTATATAGGGAGTTATTGTTTACCCTCTCAAATAGTACTAGAACTAGGGGACATTCCATGAAAATAACTGGTAGGAAATTTAAAACAAAGTATTTTTTCACTCAACACAATTAACTTCTGGAATTTGTTATCAGAGGATGTGGTCAAGGCCAGTCGTATAGCTGGGTTTTAAAAGGGATAGGATATGTTCTTAGAGGGTAGATACATTAATGGCTATTAGCCAAGTAGGTTTGGGGGATGTCACTTCTGACTGTTGGAAACTGGGTTTGAACAACAGGGACTGGATCACCCCTTATGACCTGTTGGGTACCTCTCCCAAGGGTCCAAGATTGACCACTGTTGGAGACATGATTCTGGGATTGATGGACCATTGGTCTGACACAGTATGGCATTTCTTACGTTCTTATGTAAGGGAGACTGGCATTTGCAACTAGGCAGTACAAATACTATAATATAGCCTGTATGTATTTCCTTCTTAAAGGAAGACTCTGTGGTGCTCCATCATTTATTTCCTGTTCAGTTATTTAGTTTGCTTGAATGAGATCTTGATAAATAAGGTGGTAAGAAGCAAAGCATATAACACTGAAGTGACTTGAACAAAACTTATAAAACTTGGAGCATCCTGTTGCAATGCTGCAACAAGGGGATAGGTGGGCTACATGATCCTATTATACTTGGCAAGTTTTGAAATAATGTTGGGGGAGGGGAGCAAATGCCCTTATTTCATATGGTCTTTTGGTTTAGCCATTTTCATGTTTGATGTTTTCTGTTCTTCCTCTGGTTCTTCCATGGATACCTAGCTATTTCTTACTATGGATCTGTGTATTTTGGTGTGTAATAAATAAGGTTTCTAAGAACTACATAATCTAGCTCTTTTTCAACAGATAACCCTTTCATTTCAGCAGCTGGATGTAAAGAGGTCTAATTTTGAAGACTATTAAGCTTTTGTATATGAGTTTGATTAATATACAAGTGTATGTTATATATATGTTGTTAGAGAGACTGTAGCAGTGAACTGGAGTGCCTCAACTGCACCTGCTCCAGGAGGCCTCTGGTCCTGATTGCCGGGCTCCCTAGGTCTCAAAGGGCTTGAGCAGCCCAGGTGGCACTGCTGGGGCTAATTTGGCGCATGATTTGGTTAGTGCTGGTCAAATGACAAGAAGCCCTGTATATTTAAGGCTGGAAGCCTAACTAGAGAGAAATCCTCAGGAGAAACTGAAAGGAGTGGAGGCTCCAGGATGGGGGTGATATGCCTGGGAGGTAATCCCTGGAAAGAGGGACATGAAGTATGAATTTGGATTTATGTTAAGGGTTGTATGTTTGTGTTTTCTGATGAATATGTGAACTGAAGTCTACTGCAAGGTGGAAGCTGTGGGTGGAGCCCTACAGTAAAAGGACAGAAAGGAATTGGGACAATAAACCTGTCAAACAGAACTGTGTTGGTGCTGTAGATGAAAAAGGAAATTATATGTCAAACCAATAATCTGGCATAGGGCAAAATCTCTTGGGGTGATGAAAAAACTAGTTACAATTCCAAACTGCCTGCGCGCAGTTTGCGCACAGTACAATCCCCTGTAATGGGGTTGTGCACCTTGTGCACATGTGTATACACGTATTGCACGGTGCATGAAGGGCATGGGATCAGCCCCACTGTCAAGTTAAATACAAACAACCTCACTTGGAGATACTGGGTATTTTCAGACGTGACGGGGCCTGTATTGGCCCCGTCACGGAATCATTCATTGATCCCCCACCAGGATCAAACCGGCACATCCAACAGACCGGTGGGGAATCGGGACGGGGGCGGGGCCGCACGGCTCAACGTGTGCCCACACAGTCCCGCCCCCCCACGCTCCCTAGGCTGCCCGCCCTCTTGGGAGACAGGCGGGCGCCGCGGCCAATGCAGTCGCAGCACCCCCCCGCCCCCCCAGGGAGTTGACCATGGCCCGGAATCCCACCGCTGATTCTGGGCCATGGTCGGGGGACAGACAAGACGATCCCCTTGATCACGGGCGGGAATCACATTGAACACGCAAACGGAGATGGTCCGGGCAGGACCTCCATTTGTGTGGCCAGTGTGATTTCCCCCCCATGATTCATGGGGGTGAACATCTGGCGGGCGACTTCCGTTCACCCCAACAGATGTTACGGGACCACGATCACCATGTGGGAATTCCCCGTGGTTGAGCGTGATCTCGTAACGTCTGAAAATACTCACTGACTCAATTTTTTCTAAAGTTCGATAAAGGCTGATTTTACACAGCCCCGCTGGGTGGGGGTAGATCCGTGGGCATGCCGGTGGGTGGGCAGGGCATGCATACGAGCATGCGCACATCCCCATGCACCCCCCACTCATCAACACGTGGAATTCATGTATAACAACATGCACGGAGCAACCTACATTTTTGTGGGTTGCGCCGTCCATGTTGATGCACGAGCAACTGTAGGGATACGGGTTTGGCAGGAGCACGCAAACACCCTGCATAAATCTCTTACTATATTATCCTGGAACTCAGCGGAATGGAGTACGTGTTTAGTAAATGATTTCCGAGAAATACTGGAGACGTATGATCTTTTTTGTATTCAGGAAACTTGGTCCCTTGATGCTGATTTATCCTACCCAGGATATACCCTTGGTTCAGCCAGCTAGCAGATCTTCCAGGATGGGCAGGCCCGGGGGTGGATTGGCAATATTTATAAGACTGGCTATGGGTGTTTTCAGATGTTACGCGGTCCCGATTCACCACAGTGGATACCCAGCGGTGGGGAACTGAACAACCACCCCCCGTGGTCAAGGAGAGCCCCGAACAGACGTGACTGGATTGGGACCGCGGCAGGGAATCGGGCCGTCAGACCGCAACAGACGTGACGCCGATTCTCGGCCATGGTCAAAACACACAGAGGGCACTGGGGAGGGGCGGGACACAGAGATGGCCAGCGGAGGACAAACAAAGCCAGAAGCGCCTACAGGGAACGCCCACACAAGGGAAACGGGAAGGGAGGGGGAAGAGGGAGAAGAGCTGCCGAGGTGCCACATACAACAGACACAGAGATGAGGGCACAGTGGACCACACAGCACACACACATGCCCGGGCCCATACACACCCATATGGGAAAGGAAGGGAAGGGGGGACACAGTGGGACAGACAACACACACGGCACAAGGGGGAGGGGGGCAGCGGGACAGGGAAGATGGGGGGGGAATGCCCCAGGAGCATGTCCGGGCACGGGGAATGGCAGGCAGACCCCCAACACCAGCACAGCCTGCACAGGCACCCCCACAGCTACACTGTCAGTCCTGGAATGGGGGGACCCTGAAAGGTCGGGGTACAGGCACAGGGGGAGGCCACATGGAACAGGCAGCGGCCCGGGCACAGTCCAGGAGGCACACACGGACCCCAAGTGCCGGCGAGGGTGCGATGGAGGGGAGGCAGGAGAGCCGGAACCATGCAGCTGGTCCAAAGGCACAACCCCCCCCCCAGAGGTAGCCAGGAGGTGCAGTCTGGGGGCCCTAGAACCCCGAGGTCACACAGGCACCTGGGGTGGGGGGGACCGGGGCGCACGAGGATGGTCAGCAGCACCCAGGGGAGCCAGGGGGGTGCTTCGGAGAGCTGGACCCAGACACCGGAGAAGACAGTCACGGAGGGGAACAACGGTTGCAGAGACAGACGGGCCCCCCCCCCGGTGGGGCCCCAAAGCCACAGGCAGGGGAAGCGGAACCACGGGAAGCAGGCAGCACAGCAGCATGGGCGGGACATCAAGGAGGGAGCAGGCAGCGGACCATGGCTGCAGGGTGGAGGCAGAAGCTCAGAGCGGGGCCAGCAACCGGGGCCCGGAAGGCACAGGGGGACTCTCAGCCATCTGCAGGTGGCCACATGGGGGTCAGGGGCCGGGTGGCCTGCCAGATGAATGAAGTGCTGCCAATGAAGCATGCTCCGGTGGTACCCCAGCACAGACATGTGGTGGGCGACCAGGTAGTACACCTCAAACGGATCCTGCATGGAGCGCCCCAACTGCACATCGGAACGGGACCACACACCGGACAGCGCCGCTAGCTCCACCACGGTGGGCTCCGACAAGCAGAAGTCAGCAGTGGGGGGCTATGGAAGGTGACCAAGCTCCAACAGCCGGTGACAGACCGCCCCACGAGAGCGCTGGTATCCACGGGCCCCGTGAACGCAGCCAAAGTAGGGCACGGCCAGGGCAGGGCCCCCCTCCACCAGACAGATCGCGTAGGCAGCCAGGATGCACACAGAGGGACACGGTCTCCGCCGCAGACCACCCCACATGTGAGCACCTCATCTCCGGAATGTGCCCATCAGGAAAGGAAAGCAGCCCCAACGTCTCAGCATGCAGCCGGCAATTGCGGGCTCTCACCTCAGAGTCAAAGTAATGAAGGCCAGAGCTCAGGCTCGCATAGGCACCCAGCAGGCTGTCCGGGCAGCTCAGGAGCAATTGCACGGCCGAGATATGCTGCAGGTCGCACAGGGCCATGGTCTCGCAGAGGCTCCACGTATGAGCTGGGAGCCCAGTGGAAGCGCAGCCAGCCATGGTCCAGCAAGCCAGGGGAACTGATACCATGAAAAGGGGGGCCCACAGTCCCCGGAGGAGTGGGAGGGGACGCAGGGGAGCCCCAAGGCCAAGCGATAAGGCCACAGGCTGCAACAAGGCATGGCAAACAAGCGAGACGTGGGGTGCGGACCCAGCACAGCTGCAGGAGCCGAGCACACAGACAGGACAGCCAACACACTAATCAGGCTGATGAGGACATAATGTTGCCAACAAAGAGAGGTGGGAGGTGATGACAGCAGGAATGCAGCTGCCACCAGCACGCCCGGGCGCACGCTGGTCCATGCACTAGGCCCCATGCAGGGACAGTAGGTGCACCCAATGGGCCGCCCGGGCCCTCCCGCCCACCAGGAGCTGGGCTGACACGGGTGCCCCCGCCCGGTCACCAGGTCACGACCCGGGGGCAGGCCTACACGTGGCCCAGGCTATAACAAGGCTGGCTGCACCCCACTCGGGCCAGCCGGCACCATGGAACGAGGCCGGTTGGGCAACTGCAGGATGCTCCTAGCGCTCTGTGCTGAGTGGTACCAATCAGCTGCGCCTCCTGACCGCAGAGGTGCACCTGGGCACCCGCCTGTGGGTTGGCATGGCCTGGAGCGCGGCCAGGGCCCGGAGATCCCACCACGGCTGCAGGCGCTCCCTGGCCCGGCTCAGGGCTCAGCAGGTGTCAGGGGCCGACCTGCAGTCCCTGATCCGTGGCTGGAACAGGGCCGCTGTGCTCCGCACGGTGGCTGGGCGTCTCCAATGGCAGAGGGAGACCATGGGGTGTGCCGTCCAGCTCGCAATGCCCATTTCCCAGCGGGTATGAGTCACGGAACCATCCCAGGGGTGGTGGTCCCGGGTGCTGGCTCAGTGGGACGAGGCCGCCTGGAGGGCGCACTTCCAGATGGACAGGCTCAACGTACTGTGGCTTGCAGAGCTGCTCACGCCCTGGCTGGAGCGACAGCACACCCACATGAGGACCCCCATCTCCATGGTCCAGTGGGTGGCCATCAGGGTCTGGGCCCTCGCAATGTCCGACTCCTGCCGGTCCATCTCGCAGCTCTTTGGTGTCGGGGTGAGTTCGTTGCATGTATCCTTCAGGATGCATTGTGAGGCTGTGGAGGGCATTCTCCTGGACCGAGCGATCCAGCTGGTGGACCAGGAGGCCGTGATGGCCGGCTTCGTGGCTAGTGGCTTCCCCAACTGCACGGCACCCACATTGAGATCCTCTGCCCCTCCCCTGGAGAGACCGCAGAGTATGTTAACAGACATGGTTACTACTCCCTGCAGCTGCAGACTGTCGTGGACCGCCGGGGGCGGTTCATAGATGTCTTCACAGGCAACTCTGGTCGCAGCCATGATGCCCGGATCATGACCATCTCCCCCTTCTATGCCCGGATGTACCGCGGGGACTTTGCGGACATGGAAATGACCCGGATCGAGGGGGTGCTAATGCCCCCTGTATCCTGGGGGACCCGGCCTATCCCCTCACGCGGTGGCTGATGAATGTGTACCCGGTCGCCAGTGTCAGCCGCCGCCCCCCCACTCGGAGGCCATGTCCGTAGGCCAGAAGCCCCGCCCCCCACGCCGAGACTGACATCACGGCTCAGGCCGTGAACCCACTGCAGCTTCCATTTGCCCCGGCAACCCCCAACAATCGTGCCCGTAATGAGGATTTGCCAGGGGACTCCTGTGACATGCAGGAGCAGCAGTTCCGGTGAACAGAGCTTGGACGCTTGGAGAGACTGGCCCCCTGCCTGAAAGCTAAGTGCTATTGTGGTTATTGACTGTGTTGACTACCTTGAACCTCATTCCCCATAGTCCTTTCCCCCTTCCTCCCCGTTGTTTCTCGTGAGCGTGAATACATGTGATTCCCTCCCCCATTTGTTTGTAATGCTTTTGTGCCCCTCCTGCATCTTTCCCAGGGAGTGCTAGTGTGACAGAGTGGGTCTGCGGGCGTTCGAGTCTTCCCCCCCCCCGGGTTTCGCTCCCTACCCCTGCGGTTTGAACGTCCCCCTTGCCTGTCCCCTTGTCCTGGGTCCTGCTCCCCCCTATCCCCATGCACTTTCCTTCACCAGACCTCCCGACCCCTTCTGGATAATTGCTGGAGTGCGTGGGACCTCCTCCTCTTCCCCAATAGCTCTGCGCCCTATGATGATAGGGGCCTGACTTCCAGGTGCAGTAGCACGCGGAAGGGCCCACTCACTATCCTGATGGGCCTAGTTTTTCTCCATTGACACCTGCAGAGCCTCCCGAGTGCAAGGAGGGTATCTGCCGGTTGTCCCTTTTAGGTTCCCCCCCTGTCTTTCCCCCCTCCCACTGACAGCCAGGTCCCCGGTGCAGGTGCTGTACAGTTCCCACCTGTGTGCAAGCCGGACCGTGGTTGAGCGGGCTTTCGGGGCCCTCAAGCAGCACTGGAGGAGCCTTGTTGGCTGGCTGAACTACATGGCGGAAACCTCGGCCCTGGTGATAGGTGCCTGTTGTGTGCTGCACAACGTGTGCGAGACCGATGGGGCAGCCCTGGAATACCCGTGCCTCGTCGCCCTCCCAGACCTGTGCCTCTGTATGTGAACGCGGACAACCCAAGGGAGTATCGGTATGCCAAGCACATCCGAGCCGCTCTGACCAGGCATATCAGCCGGGAGGCCGAGGCGTGAGGACGCTAAACCCTGACCTCACCACCCTGGGGCCCCCACCAGCTCCATGAGCGAGCCCCTCTATGGCCATCGGTCCGCCTCCACCCCCGGGCCCATGAACAGACCGAAGGAGGCAGTAGTGGTGCCCTGACATTTATTATCTCACCCAAGTACATGTGCCCCCTATACCACCCCACCACGCAGGTTCCGTGCCGCCCCCTCAGACCGCCCTCCCCCTTCCCCCCCATCCCCTGTGTCTCCGGGGCCTCCTTCTCACCCGCCCTGTGGGCGCCACTGAGCTCTGGGAACTCCCCTCCCCCCCACTGTCCGTGTCCCCAACGGTGTCCTGGGAGGCCTCGGTGTCCGGAGGGGCAGGCGGTGGTGGGAGGGAGGGAGGACCCGGGGCCTGAGGGCACCCCCAGGTGGCTGCTCCCTCTGGAGGCCTACAGGGACCGGGAGGCAGATGCGTGGCCCCAGCTGGCGTGACGGCGGTAGGGGAGGCGGTGGGGGCGGCACGGGGCCGGGCATCGGGGCCCGGGCAGGCAGGGTGCCCGGCGGGGCGGCTGCCATCACATAGGCACTCATGGTGCCAGCGTGCAGAAGCATCGAGGTCCCAACGTCATGGGATCTATCCATTTTTGCGGAATGCTCCCGTACCATCCCGTCGATGGCCTGTTCCAACCCCCCAAATGCCTCTACCTGTCTGCTGTGGTCCCGGCGCTCCCGCCTCCATTCCAGGCACACCTCCACCTGGAGCCGCCGGTCCCTTGCTTCCGCCTGTTGCAGGGATAGCTCTATGGCTGCCTCCATGCGCTCCACGGCCGCTATAATCCGCTCCCCGTTCTGTGGTGGAGCGGACTATGTCCTCCACCTGGTCCTCCCTCCGGCGCCGTACCCGTGCCTAGGGCTCCCTCATCCATTGTGCTGGGGGCATGGCCCCGGATTGCTGGGGCCCCTCGGGCTGCCCTGTAGAGTACACAGACAGTGGTGGTTGGCCACCCCCTGGCCGGGGACACGGCTGGGGGTGTGTGCCCCCCCGGGTTGGCGGCTGGCCCCCGCGGCTTTCCCCAGCGCCCCAGCCCCCCCACCCCCCGTGACCTGGGTCCCCCTCCCGGCCTCCCTGAGCCCCCCACCTCTTTGCCGGTGTGCCTCACCTGGGCCCTCCGGCTGCTGCCGGGGGTGTTCCCTGTCAGCCTTCTCGTCCTCCTGTCTCTGGTGTTGGGCCATGCCGTGCCCTGTGGGGATATGGGGGGGTGGAGGAGGGCTGTAGGCGTGCCCAGGCAGCCCCCATGGGCCCCCGTTTCATGGTCTGGGGTGGACGGGGCCTGCCCCCTGGCCGGACCTCCCTCTTCCCCCCCCCCGGTCTGTCTCCCCTCCCACCTGCTTGCTTACCCTCGATGTCTGTCTCCAATTCCTCCCAGGCCGGCCCCTCCATGTAGCTGGGGTCCCCCATTGACCATTGGCTGAGGGTGACCAGTGTGCCGGTCTGGGAGTCGTCCTCTTCTGCCAGGGGGTGGGGCTCTCTGGGCTGGTGGAGGGGGGGGCCTGCTACTCCCCGAGGTCCCTGGACATTCCTCCTGGGGGTCGGGGGCCCTGGAGCCAGTGCCTTCTTGGGGGGCAGTGAGGGGAAGGGGTACATCAGCCCGCTCCCTGTCCTGGACCACGGCGCTCCCCACAAGGCGTGGGGCTACTATGGAGCCCTTCATGTGCAGTATGTGGTACAGGGTATCATAGTAGGGGGCGGTCCGCTCTCCATGCCCGGACCGCCAGTTGTTGTCCCGAATGGCCTTGTACCCCCTCTTGAGTTCCTTGGCCTTCAACCGGCACTGTGCCATGGTTTTGTGATGCCCTGCCGCCTCCATTTCCCGCATGATCTCCCGGAACACGTGTTCGTTGCGCTGATTGAGCGCAAGCTCCAGTTGATGCTCCAGGGTCCCCCAGATGCGGATAAACTCCTGTGTCTCCCTGAGCCCCCATTGCCCCCTTCTGTGGTCGGGCCATCTCCCCCATGGTCCCTCCAGTTCCTCCTCCTCCTGCTCCTCCTTCTCCTCCTGGGCTGTGCCCGTCTCCTCCGGGGGCTCAGGCTCCCGGGCCTGTTTCTGTGTCTGCAGGACATAGGGGGGTTGGTTGGTTGCTGTTCTGTCCCTGTCCCGCGGCCTGCCCCCATCCCCCCTCCTCCTGGCGGCCGGCCGGCCCTCCACCCTGGATGCCCCTGTGCCGCTGGGTCCCCTCCCTTTTGGTCCCCTTACCCGTTTCCAGGGTGCCTTCTCCCCCGGCCCAGTCGTTGTCCCCGGGGCAGCCCGTCCTGGCTGCTGTTGCTGCTGCTGTTCCTCCACCTCCTTCATGTGCAGCACAACCACCTCCTCTGCCTGCGCCTCCTCCTCCAGTGCCTCCTCCTCCTCCTTCCTTGTTCTCTCACCCGTCGCTCTCCTCTTCCTTATGCCTCGCTCCATCCCGCCACGTTTCCCTGCTGTTGTGTGCTGCTGTGTGCCCACAGTGACGGAGCAGGGTCACGGGAAGAGCCACCAATCCGATGAAGTCACCGGAGAGGGACGAGGCAAGTCCCAACAGCCAGACAACCCATCCCGGATGAAAAAGCACAGCCAGCGAGGGAATCGAGCTTTAAGCCGCATACAGCTGATGTAGCGTGCCCCCCCCAACAAAGGAAGCCGGGTGTTGCATGCTCGGGAACCCCAGACACAAACAGTCATGGAGGCATCACAGGGGTTGGGGCAGGTCACGAACACAGGAGGGGAGCCAGCAGAGCAAGGGATGCAAAGGTCTACGGGGATCCCCAGTACAGCTGTCCGACAGCACCAAACAGCAAAACTGTGGGTGGATCACGGAAACTAACCCCATGGTTACACATGGTCACATGGTACCACGCAGAAGGCCCCGCTTGTCAGCGGCATGCGCCGCCGGCCAGAGCGCCGGGCCTCCGTGCACTCCCCGCACCCCCCGGAGCGGCCCGGTGCCGGGCCAGAGCGGCAAATACCTCAGAGGCCCCCGCCGGCTGCAAGAATAGAACCTGGTTCGGGAGCCTCTCCCCCAGCCCGGGATTGCCGACGAGGGCCTTCCCCGACGCCATCAGAAGTGCAGCAGCTGCCGCCACAAACCACAGCGGCAGGGCCAGGGGCTGCAGCCACACCCCCAGGAGGAGCTAGCCAAGTAGGGCAGGCCCTAAGCCTACAGAACATGCCCCCACCGCCGTCGCTGACAGCGGCGGCGGAATTACAATCAAAGGCCACACCCCGAGCAGGGAGCCGGCCTGTGGGGATGCCCCTGCAGCGCCGCTCAGAGCGGCTACGAGCCCGCACAAGGGCGGGGCTGAGGGGATAAAAACCAGCGCCGCCTGGGGAACGGCGCTGGTGATTGATAGAAACCAGCCCCCTGTGTGCAGCGTGCGTGTGGACGTGAGAGGTGTATCAGACCTGAAGTTTGCCCGTGTGTGTGGACCTTTCCCGAAGACCTTGTGCAAACCCTGTGAGCGTGAGTCAGCGAAAGTAGCGTGTGTGTAAGTGAGTGCCCTCCCTTCCCCCTTCCCGGAACTCCTTGCTGCCGGAGGTGAGTGCCCTGTGTCCTCGCCCCTTTCCCCCTCTGGGGGCCCCGCACTCCCCTAGGGTGATACCCCCCACTCCTCGCCCCTATTGTGTTGGATTAAGCGTGACGAGAGAGTGTGGGGCAGCCTTGGGTTCGAGGTCAGCAGCGCCCTATGATGATAGGGGCTCGTTCTCTTTAATTAGAGGTGAGAGCCCACACACTATCCTGATGGGCATTCTGCCATCGTTCGCTCCTTGCTCTGACCTCGGGACCCTGTGGCAGTGTGTGTGTGCGTGGAATCCCTTCCCTATCCCGGTCACAAATCACCAGCACCCTGTTGGCCCTAGTAAGGGCTTGAGTCAAAATGGACATCTCTAAGGAAATTTCCCAACTAACTCAGGCTGTCCAGTCTCTGGCCATGGAGATGAAGGATCTCCAGGCCCAGCAAGGGGGCTTAGCCGCAGCAGTAACACAGCTGCAGGGAGCTGCCGCAGGGCCTGGAGCAGGAATGATGGGACCCCCGCCGCCACCTCCACCCGTGGTTGTGGCGGCCCCCCTGGGGCCTCGCGAACCTAAAGGACCCAATGTAGAAAAATTTCTTGGGGAGAGGCAGGCCTTTCAGGGATTTCTAGCCCTATGCCGGCTCACCTTTAAGGTCCAACCCGCCACCTATGTCACTGATGACCAAAAGGTGGCCTTCATTATTGGTAACTTGGGAGGCACTGCCTTGGAATGGGCTACCACCCTCCTTAAGGGGGATAGCCCACTGTTGAGCAATTATACGGAATTTGTTAAGGAACTTACGTTCCTGTTTGATCACCCCCACCGCACTCGAGACGCCGAGGCATTGATTATGACCCTTCGACAGGCAAAGGGGGGGGTGTTGGAATACTTGATGCAGTTCCAGCAGTTGGCTCTGGAACTTCAGTGGCCCAACGGGGTGTTAAAAGTCATGTTCAAACGGGGGTTGGGAGAGGAAATCAAAGATCAGCTGGCCCTAGTGGAAACCCCGACTACCTGGGAAGCTCTGGCCAACCTTGCCCTACAAATAGAAGCCCGATTAACAGAACGAAGGCGGGAAAAACGACAGGAGACGCGTCCTGGGTGGGTTTGACCGGTCCCTCTTCCTGGACCCTTACGGCTCCCGGAACCGGAACCCATGCAACTCGGGGCCTCCCGGGGCCCGTTGTCTAAGGAGGAGCGGGAGCGACGCTGGGCCTCCCGCTCCTGCTTCTATTGCGGAGAGGCCTCCCACTTTATTGGGGAGTGCCCAGCCCTGCCTCCCCATCGACGCGGGGCGGGAAATGGCCGGGACTGAGGCGGGCTGGGGTCGCCTCGGTCATAAGGGTGTCCCAGGCCCCAGCCCCCTCCCGTGGCTTGAGTCCACACCTCCAGGTGCCCGTTACCCTTACCCTCACCCCATGGGTTTCCACGGTGGTGTGGGCCTTGGTGGACTCCGGAGCCTCAGGGAATTTCATTCATGGCCCCCTGGTGGCCCGATGGTCCATTCCAACCCAACCCAAGGTCCCCCCGGAGGCAGTGCATTCCATTGACGGGTCTCCTTTAGTTTCGGGACCCATAACCCTGTGTACGCGCCCCTTGGGGTGCACGATTGGGGACCATTACGAGCAACTCCCTTTTGATGTTGTATGCACCCCACTCTTCCAGCTAGTACTAGGGGCTCCGTGGCTGCAGACCCATGACCCCCATATCCTGTGGTCCACCAAACAGTTACAATTCCCTTCCCCGCAATGTATCATGAACTGTATCCGCCCTCAACCCCAGGGGATCCTAGGGGCCACCGTAACAGGGGGTCTCACCCCCTGCGAAGATTTACTGCCTGAGGTATATCGAGACTATGCCGAAGTGTTCAGCAAGTCCCAAGCCACGGAACTCCCCCCTCACCGCTCCTACGATTGCCCTATTGATCTCCTTCCCGGCACGGAACCTCCATTCGGACGGATCTACGCCCTGGCGGCACCTGAACTTCAGGCGCTTCGCACCTACCTCGAGGATAACCTTCGGCAGGGGTTTATCCGCCATTCTACGTCCCCCGCCGGGGCCCCTATTTTCTTCGTGGCTAAGAAGGACGGAGGCCTACGGCCGTGTATTGATTACCATGGGTTAAACCAGATTACCGTCAAGAACAGGTATCCACTCCCCCTTATCCCCGAGTTACTGAATCGCCTGCAAGGCGCCCGGCTCTTCACAAAGTTAGATCTTCGTGGAGCATATAACTTGCTAAGGGTGCGGGCCGGGGATGAGTGGAAAACCGCCTTTCGAACTCGATATGGATTGTTTGAGTATTGTGTGATGCCTTTTGGCCTCGCAAACGCCCCGGCCACCTTCCAACACCTTATTAACGACCTCTTTCGAGACATTTTGGATATCTACGTTATTGCCTACCTCGATGACATCCTCATCTATTCGCTGACTCTCAAGGAACATGTCCTCCACGTACGTGAAGTGTTACGACGCCTGCGACTCAACAAGTTATACTGTAAACAGGAAAAGTGCTCGTTTCATCTCACCACAGTAAGCTTCCTGGGATTCGTAATCAGCCCGGCAGGGGTAATGATGGAGGCCTCAAAGGTAGAAGCTCTGCGAGACTGGCCGCCCCCCAAGGCGGTAAAACCTTTACAGCGGTTCTTAGGGCGCGCCAACTACTATCGCCAGTACATCCCCAACTATGCAGCCGTGACGGCCGCCCTCACCCAGCTTCTAAAGAAGAATCAACCTTACCATTGGGGAACTGAGCAACAACGAAGTTTTGATTTCCTTAAACAAGCCTTTACGACGGCCCCCCTATTACAGCACCCAGACTTTGAAAAACCCTTTTGCGTGGAAGCCAATGCCTCGGGGAGGGCCATTGGGGCCGTCCTTCTGCAACCTACAACGGATCCGGAGACGCTCCTCCCTTGTGTGTACTACTCACGTCAATTAACTCCAGCCGAGAAGAACTACTCCATTTTGGATAGAGAACTTCTTGCCATCAAGGCAGCCTTTACCGCGTGGCGCCACTACTTAGAAGGGGCCCGACACCCCGTCTTAGTGATTACGGATCATAAGAACTTGACATACCTTCAAAGCGCTCATATTGCCAACGCACGACATGCGCGTTGGGCCCTCTTTTTCGCTCGCTTTAATTTCCGCATCCGCTACCGGCCTGGCAAATTGCAGGTTCTGGCTGACGCCGTGTCTCGTTACTTGGACGACCAACCCAGCAGTCCGCAGCCTTTGGAGCCTATTTTAGAATCCAAGACCTTCTCCGCTACCTATCTATCAGCTGAAGGACTCCAAGAGGCCACACGCCAGGAGTTAGCCCCCGCAGCGGAGCACCCATCAGGCACCCCCGACGGATTGCAACGGCACCAAGGGCGCATCGTTGTACCCCCTTCTTGCCGCGCACAGGTCCTCTGGGCCCACTATGAGGCCCCGACGGCAGGGCACCCAGGAATCGAACGGACCCAACAAATGATCTTGCGCTCCTTTTGGTGGCCAACTCTGCACCATGACGTGCGACAGCACGTCTCTGGTTGTGCTACCTGTGCACCGACCAAAACGCCTCGTCGTGCCCCCCTGGGACTTTTGCAAATTCTCCCACTGCCCTCTGGACCCTGGCAACGTATCGGCCTCAATTTCGTGGTAGATCTCCCGCCCTCACGCCAATATACTACAGTCCTGATAGTGGTTGACCATTTTATGAAGCTAGCACACTTCACCGCCTGCAAGGGCGTACCCTCGGCCAAGCGTACGACATTGCTTTGTATCTGTCATGTGTTTAAGTTACATGGATGGCCACGAGAAATATTCAGCGACCGAGGTACGCAGTTTACGGCTCGATTTTGGAAGGCGCTCTTTCAGTCACTCCAAGTTACTCTGAAACCTACCACAGCGTACCACCCACAAGCCAATGGCCAGGTGGAGCGCGTGAACCAGAACATGGAACAATATCTCCGTTGCTATACAAACTATCTCCAAGATGACTGGTACACGTGGCTCCCCCTGGCCGAATTCACTTACAATAATGCTCCCAATGCCTCCCTAGGTACCTCACCCTTCTTTGTAACCTATGGCTTCAACCCCCAGTTGGGGACATGCGATACCCCTGGTGGCAACGTGCCCGCCGCAGGGGCTCTCGTTCATCAAATCCACGAAGCTCAAACCATCGCTCGTCAAGTCCTGTACCAAGCCCGGCAACGTTATAAAAAATATAGCGACAAGCACCGATGCAAGGAAACCCCCCTATGCCCAGGAGACTTGGTGTGGATCGACCGACGCCACTACCCCTCTGCTCGGCCGTCAGCCAAGTTAGATGCACGTTACATTGGACCCTTTCCGATCACCCACCAAATAAACAAAGTAACCTACAAGGTTCAATTTCTGCCCCACGTGTGTCTTCATCCCACGTTCCACGTTTCTATATTAAAGAAGGCAGACCCCGCCCACGTGCACCCTGAGGTCGAACCCCCCCGGGCCAGACGAGAGAGTGTGGGGCAGCCTTGGGTTCGTGGTCAGCAGCGCCCTATGATGATAGGGGCTCGTTCTCTTTAATTAGAGGTGAGAGCCCACACACTATCCTGACGGGCATTCTGCCATCGTTCGCTCCTTGCTCTGACCTCGGGACCCTGTGGCAGTGTGTGTGTGCGTGAATTCCCTTCCCTATCCCGGTCACACCGGTGTACAGGAAAACCGACACAGCTGAGCGGAAGGGAGGCAACAGATGGAGCCAGGACAGCAGCGGGTCCAGAATAGGAATGATGGAGCGGGTCACAAAATGGAATAGCCAGGGAGGTGCAGGGAGCACATGGTGGAGATGACATCAGAGACACAGATGACTCTGGGGCGACCTACAGCCAGCTGCACGGGGTCACGAAGGGGGGCAGGGCGGGGTGGCCCAACAACTGAAAGTAGTGCGGCCACTGCAACATGCCCCACCAATAGCCCATCCGTGCCATGTGGTGGGCAACAAGATAGTAGTCCTCAAAAGGATCGGGACCGGTGAGCCCAACCTGAACATCAGCACAGGACCACACATCAGACGGCGCCAGCAGCTCAGGTCCTGTGGGATCAGCCAAGACATAGTCAGCTGCAGGGGGCCATGCCAGCTGTCCAAGCTCCAACAGGCAGTAATAAGACATCCCACGTGAATGCTGGTAGCCATGGGCCCCGAGGATGCAGCAGAAGTAGGAAATAGCCAGGGCAGGGCCGCCCTCTGCCAGTCAGGTCTGGAAGCTGGACAAGGCACATAAAGACAGAGCTGACATCGTCTCAGGAGCAGACCATGACACATGCGAACCCCTCAACTCTGGAATGCGCCCATCTAGGAAGGGACAGAGGCCCAGCTCCTCTGCATGGAGCCGGCACTCGCAAGCGCTAGCCACGTATCAAAAGCGGTGAAGGCCCGAGCTCAGACACATATAGGCATCCGGGAGGGTATCTGGGGAGCACAGAAGCTGTTGAACTGTCTGGGAATGCAACAGGTCAGCTAGAGCCATGGTCTCCCTGTAGGTCCAGCAATGCGGATCGGCTGCGGAACCGCAGAGTGGAAGCTCCAAGGCAGTGGTACTGGCCAAGGTGCAGCTGGCAGAGGATCTTATAAGCAAGGAAAGAGGGGTCCCACAAACCAAAGTAGGCAGAGGAGGAAACCAGGGGAGCTCCAAGGACATGCGATAAGGGTACAGGCAGAACTATGGGAAAGCTAGAAAGCAATGCATGGGGAGAGGACACAGCACAGCTGCAGGAACCGAAACCCAGGGATGGCCTACACACACACAACAGTGTTGCGCAGACAACATACAACCAACCACACAAAATCCTCTCATAGCCACCTACATGCCTGAGGCAAGGCCCCCTCGCCTATGCACCTGAGCACCCAACACCACAATACCTGCCTGCAAGTGGTAACAGGAAGTCCAAGACGTACAGGTGGAGCCCTCCCGGTACAGGTGGGCTTCCCCGTGCCACCCAGACCACCCGTTAACGCATAGCCCACAACCAATAGGCAACGCACCCCACTACATGGCCCAACGGACGGCCGCTGGCCCAGTATAGCGAGCCACAACCTGCTGCACATCACCAGTAGTGTGCCTCTGAGCAGTATGCATGACAACGCCCAGTGCTCATTAGGCATTTACCTGCTCAGTCCCTCGCTGTTACCCGCCATGGATGCCAACCAGTGGGGTGCCCGTTGGATCTTACCATGAGTGGTCCCACGTAGGGTGCGTTACAATATCCAGTCTCGAGGTAATGAATGCATGGATGATAGTAGCCATGTCAGAGTCTGAGATATATGACCGAAACCACCACACCAGATGTAATTGGCGGTACGTGCTCCTTCCCACAGCATCCACCTGGACGTCCAGATGGAGCCGGGTATTGAGGCGCACTCTCAGACTGCGAACCTGAGAAACCAATTGGGGATGAATCCCATCAATAACAGGGGACATCACACCCATCATCTTACTCACTAGCATCACCTCCGTCTTGTCGGGATTCAGCTTCAGTCGGCTCACCCTCATTCAGTCCCCTACAGCCGTCAAACATCGGGTAAGCACCCAGACTGCAGAGTCTGGATCAGATGAAAACGAGAAGTAGAACTGGGTGTCATCAGCATATTGATGACATCAAACCTTCTCACGACCTCACCCAGCAACTGCATGTACACGTTGAACAGGAGAGGGGACAAAATAGAATCTTGTGGAACTCCACACGAGAAGTCCCAAGAGGATGAAGAACAATTCCCGAGCACCACCTGCTGAGTTCTTCCAGACAGAAAAGAGCTGAACCAGTCAAGGATAATTCCACCCACCCCGGCCTGGTCCCACAGGCGAGTCACCAACAGATGTGGTCAACGGTATCAAAAGCAGCCGACAGATCTAATGAATCAGCAGGGTCGGTCGACCCCGATCCAATTCTCGGCAGAGAATTTATGAAACAGTACAGGGCCCAGGACAATGCTATACTTCCCTCCAGATTGATGGGGAGCCATTTATGAGCACTCTTTACATATGGTTCTTCAACCTGCTATAAACCCACCTAACGGTAGTATCATCTAGCCTGTATTTTACCAGCTTATCAAGAAGGATATTATGGGGAACTTTGTTAGATGCTTTGCTGAAATCAAGAAATACTACACCCACAGCATTCCCATGATCTACTAAACTAGTAACTCGATCAAAAGTGGGTGGGTGTGGCAGAGTGGTCCAATTCTAGCTGACAGTCACTCCAGAATTGGGGCTCAAACTTACATTTTTGGCATCCCTCCAAGTCATGACTTCCCCAACTCCGGCTGTCTCAGTCCTTCGGAAGATATTAACGCAGTCCATGTAGCAGTTCTCCATGGGCCTCTGCCCATGCTGTCTCCTTCAGACCTCTGCCTGAGTTCTGTCCCCAGTGTAGTGGTTCCCCCGTCTGGAGAGGATGTCACTTTGGGTTACGTAGCTGCAATTCTGGTGTGTCTGTGGGGTCCCTAGCTGAGTCCTGCCACTCCTTGGGTTCTTGCACTGTGCTGGATTTCCTTCTAGGCTGCTGACGTCTCCCTCTCTGGTGTCCCAAACCTAGCTCTGGTGTCCCCTAGCGCCCCCTATCTGACCGGCTGGGTAGTTACCAGTTCAGTCACATCCCTGCAACTCCCACTGCCCTCAGCCCTGGACTCCTTAACCATCTCACACCCAGCTAAGTAACCCTGAGGGCTGGCGCCTTCCACAACAGGACCCTCCAGCTGCCACACCCTAAAGGCTTGCTGCCCTGAGAGCTGGATCCTAGCTACAATAGGGCTCCTATAGTTCCAGGCTCTGTTTCTGCCCTGTAGCTAGAGTTCCCCTCCTTGCCCCGAATCAGGCCTCAGCTGAGCAATGTTATAGGGTGCCTTAATGGGTAAGTAGGCTCCTATCCCTGCCCTGAAATCACACCTCCGCTGGGCAGGTGTCGCCATCCCTGTAGCCTGCCTTGATTTTTCTAAGGCCCTTCTTGGCCTAAAGCCCTGCCCCCAAGGCCTTCCTGAACCCCTTTGCCCTATCCTTGGAGAGGGTCAGGGTATTGCTTCCCCAAGATGGTGGCTTCAGGAGCTCCTCATCTTGCTTTCTCCAAGATGAGATTCCCTGGCTGAACTTCCGTTCTACTTCTTAATCCTTAATCTGGGTCATGTGATTAGCCCACTTGCAGCCAGGTGTCTCAGGGGAAGGCCTTCCCTGCTCTTAACCCCTTCCTTACCGGACTTTAGTGCCACAGTGCTGAACTTTGGGTTATCAACTCCGTTGCTCCCCTATAACTCCTGGCTGCCAGATCTGTTCCTCCGCCACAACCCCATTCAGGCACTGCTGACCTCATGACAGTGTGCTTAGCCTGCTTGGCCCTAGTCCTGCAAGTACTTAACCAAACATACTGTCACTGTGGGCTATTTACAAATTTTCATGTAAATACTTAATGCATGCAATTTTATGCTAACTAGAGGTGGCATGACATGTACCTATTTCTGTCTGTCAAATGTTGGAGGGTATGGAGATTCAACCTGGGCAGCACTTCCATGTCTCCCAACATTTCAAACTGCTAAAGAGGGACAAGCTCACCTGCTCAGCCCCTCAACAAATAAGCTCTGGCCCCTCATGCTCTCTCAATATTCCAAATGCATAAAGGAGGACAGAGGCTCTACTGCTTATCATTCCGCTTAGTTTCTTATCATTCCATCCTCTCCCCATTGTCCCCTGAAATGCTTTACCTAGGAGACAACCAAGAAAGAGATGTATGCTGTTTGTATATGATTCTTTTTGTCTCTCTCTCCTGAAAGAGGGACTTTGTGAGGGCATAGTTATAATAGGTGCAGGTGGTGCAGCTGTACCAGGGCCCAAGAAGTAGAGGGGCCCATGTTCATGTGGAACGTGTACACAGGCAAATGGGCAATTAGCACCAACTGAGGACTTGCTAAGTATTACAGGAAATCCATTCCATCTTCTGCCCTAAGGCCCATTCAAACATAGCTTCACTTCTGGGACTTTGCTTTCCCAAAAGTAGGACAGTGTGATTCAGCACGCTAAAGAAGAACTGTCCTTCCTTAATAGGGCAGGGGCAGGGACGGCCATAGGCATATGTGAGCAACAGCCCCCAAGCCCTAATAAATTCTCCCCAGCCATGGCAGCAGGGCAGCTGGGGGCGGGCCTCAGCTTGCCTGAGCCCCGTCGGTGGTGTCAGTGGCAGCAGCAAGGGCAGGGGGGAGGAACTACCTGTCACAAAGGGACATGAGGCCACATAGGAGAGATACAGGACTATAGGTCTAACATGTTTGTAGAGCTAAAGGTCAAACATGGATGTAATGGTGAGAACCGACAACTCAGTTCATGTAATCATGTAGTGTAAACTAAGAGTTGGGAAATCCCTCCAGGAAGGCAGAGAGATAAAGAATGTAGATTCCCACTCTGGAGAGCTAGACAGAAACCAATTTAAATGCAAATGGACCTTCCTATTTACCTCTCTGTGGACAGGACAAACACCAGGTTTCCCCAAGGCGGGAAAAGGGAAACAAAGACTTTGGAAAGGCTATTTAAAGCCAGGAGCCAAGACAAAGAGAATCCATCTTCTGCTACCTTGTGGAGAGAACTCAGGCAGCCTGCATCTTGCCAGCAAGCGAGGCTGGAAGACATGCAGGGAGAGAGGGGACTTTGATCCTAACTAACTCTGAGACAACACCCAGCTAGCCTTTCCACCGCTGGCTATGAACTTAAGTACATGGACTCAAGTACATAGGGTAAGATTTATATAGGGATCCACCCAGTATAGAATAGGATGCGTTATATTACTTTTCATTTCGGTTAGCCACTCTGTATCAAAGATATGGTCTTACGTAATCAATAAACTTTCTTCTTATCTTTATGAAGAAGTGTCGGTGGTCTAACATTGGGAACACAAGCGAGCCACTTGAGTTTTCAAACTCTTGCGAACCCAGAGAGAAAGAGTCTGTAAACGGGAAGCTTTCTGGACCTTGGGGTGGCAAAAGGATTCTCCCCCTTGCAGAACTGTACCAAACAGAGAGAGAACTGGTTCAGGTGGGCTGCAAGTGAGGGAAATTGCGTCACCCAACCCAGGAAAGTGGGGTGTTGGACCTCAAACCCGTGACACTACCGCTGCCCCCATGCCTGCCCACTCACCCTCTCCCTACCTCTGCCGCTCGCCGACTCAATACTGCTGCTGTCACTACCACTATGATTGATTTAAAGGCACCCCATGTTGCTGCACACACTCCAGACATGCCAGTCTAGGAAAATGGTGGCCCTGGGGCCTTTGAAACAATCATGTGTGAGTGGCAGCAGCATGCGAGCATTTGGGGGACTGATGGCAGTTCGTTCCCTCCCCCCTGCCCACAGGATATGAGTGTGTCTGTGAGAGAGTCTGTGTGAGGGGAAGTGTGTCAAAGAGAAGCAAGTATGTTTGTGTGTGTCTGTGTCTGTGTCTGTGTGAGAAAGAGGTGTGTGTGTGTGTTAGAACGTGTGTGTGTGAGAGAGAAAGTGAGTGTGTGTTTGTGTGTGTGTGTGTGTGAGAGAGGGGGTGAGTGTGTGAAAGAAGAGGTTGATCCCTCCTCCCCACCATTCCCTCCCTCCCATGACTGTCCCCTCTCCCCCTGTGCCCCCACCTCTCCCCAGCCTGAGAAGAGACCCGCCAGAATATTCCAGGCCCAGCAGCATCTGAGGTAAGGGTCACCTAGCCAAGAAAATGCCTTTCTCCCATCTGTCCAAATCTGAGATCTCTCAGCTCTGTCCCCCCTAATGTACTTTATGTGCAATGCTGCCTTCCCCGCTCCTGCTGTTCCTTCCCTGTGTTGGCAGGGTGGGAGGAATATTGAGAGGGCTAGGCAGGGGAGGAGCTCTGTTGGGGATATTGGGGTGGTGGTGAGCGGATCTGTGCGATGGAAGCTGCATGGGGGTGCTGTGTGTGGGAAGCTAAGGGATAAGTGGTGGTGCTGATACGATATGTTCAAGTATGAGGGCACATTATGCAAATTAGGTCCCACAAACTCTGGGGCCAGCCCTGCTGTGGGGAGGTATGCAATTGGTGCATTTGCCTGTTAATTATTCTTTGAACTGCCTCCTGCTAGGAGGGGGGCAGGCACAGCTTGTATGTCTGTACATGTGCAGGCTATTGGATAGACAATTAATTATCAACTGACCAATCAGCTGTAGGACTTCTTCCTACTCACTATTTGCTGGTGTGTAGAAAATGAATTTTCTGCTTAGGCCCATTTTGATAAGGACTACACTTAAACACTTTTACACTTTGTTTTTCAATCAAGCTATAAGCTGAAAACCTTACCTGACTTGTGTTTATCAGTGTATCTAGCTATTTTCTTTATCTCAAGCTCAGTATCATGGTGTCTGCAGCAAGTGTCCTGTGAGGGTGTGTCTCTCTATGCAGTGGTGCTATTTTATCCAAGGCTTACACTTCTACTCTCAACAGCAAGCATTAATCCCTGCAGTCTTTTTTCAGCCTGCCTGTCTGCTGATTTATTAGTGAATTTATAGATAGAGCAAAACAATAAAGGGTCAAGATGATGCTACTGTCAAGGTATTTTGTTTCTAATATTTTAAAACCTTTTCTGTACATAATGTAATTTATAACTTTCTGAGGCTTGAACCAGAAATCTGTTTAATTCCTTTCTCATTCTCTTGTGCACCATGTTATTACAGAATTGCTTGTTTTTATCAGGCCCGCTCATTTATTTGTTCATTTTAGCAGAAGAGACCATTGCAGCACATGGTTTAATAGAATAAAACCAGCAAAGAATTATGTGGATTTTGACACCCCCCACCCCCCAAACCTTGACACGTTTCTGAAATGGGGATGAATCCACTTTGTTCTATCTGAAAAAATACAATGCATCATCCCCATCTTTATGGCACATCATTTGTAGATGAAGATTGGGCTTTCTGGAGATCTTAAATAAAATTCCTTTTTCAATTTGTGAGCTAAAATTAATTTTGAAAAAGAAGCTTTAAGATTTATTTATTTTTCTGCGGAATCTGACTTTTCCCAGAATCTTTTTTTGGTTACTTTGTTATGCTTCAAACTTGCCATGTAATTATAACACATTATCAACTACTTTCAAATGAAGATACTAAGTAATATTTAAGCAAAACCATTGACAATTGTTTTTTCCTGTTTTTTCTGTCATAGTTACAATTTTCTGTATCTTAAAATGGTTGCTGTTTGCCTTAAGCTTTAACATGACATCAAGTACTTGCCCACATTACCCAAGCAGGGGAAACTTACATTTTGTAAACTCATGACTGGGAAATAAACATGTAGCTCTGAATGTGGGCATGGGGTTAAAAGCGTCATCAGCCGCATCTGTCTCCCGTTTTTTTTCAATCACAGTCATCTGTGCTAGATTTTGAGCCCTATCATCCATGATTGAAAACAACTGGAGATGTGGCTGATGATGCTTTTAACCCAGCACCCATGTTCAGAGCTACAGATTTGTTTCCCCCGCTTAGGTAACGCAGGCAAGCACCCTATGTTACAATATTAGCGTAGACCCATAGTGAGAGCTTCCAAAGTCATATTGTACAGATGTATAATCTCTTTGCAACTGCGTATGGAGTTTATGCCTACAAAACAAAGTGAATGATGGTGAAAGTCACTGGTTTCATAGCAAGTAGGTCTTGTTTAACAAACTTGATATCACCTATTGATGTATCACCTATTGATGGTAGAGATAAACAGTGGGGTTCTCCAAGATTTTGTACTAGCACCTGTGTCATTTAACATATTCATTAATTATCTGGAGATGGGGATGAATAGTGAGGTAGCAAAGTTTGCAGGTGGTGATCAGTTTATTCACAATAAATATAAAGCAGACTGCAAAGAGTTAAACAAAGGTCTCATAAAACAAGGTTGGCAGTAAAATGGCAGATGAAATTCACCATTGATGAGTGTAAAGTACTGTACGGTGGGAAAAGTAACCTTAATATTCATACACAGAGTTGCGTTTTAAATTAATATTCTGGAAAGAGACCTTAGCATGGTTAGTTATCTGACAACATCAGCATAGTAGTTCTCTGAAAACAGCTGCTCAATAAACAGCAGTCTATAAAGCAAATACTCTATTAGGAACCAATAGGACATGAGAGAGAACATAAAACAGGAAATACAGTGCCACTATATGCATCAATCATGTGCCCACACCTGGCATTCTTTGTGCTTATCACCCCATATCGGATGGTTTAGAACTGGAAAGGATACAGAGAAGGTCAATAAAAATTATCCAGGATATGGTATGGCTTCAATGCAAGGTGAGCCTGAACAGATTAGGGCATTTCAGTTTATAAGGGAGATGATTGAGGGGGAAATTTAGAGGTCTATGCAATCCTGAATAGCATTGAGAAAGTGAATAGGGAACTGTTAATTTCACTTTCCCATAATGTAGTAGTTAGGGGACGTCTGAAGAAATTACCAGAAGTACTGGTAATTACAGTTTACTGTGTGGGTTTTTAACTGTTTTTTTATGAACTGTGAGCCGCCCTGAGCCTTGTGGGAAGGGCAGCATAAAAATTCAATAAATAAATAAATATAAATAAATAAATTTAAAATAAATGAAAGGAAGTACTTTTTCACACAACACATTTTTATCTGTGGATCTCATTGCTATGGGATCTTGTGAAGGCAAATAGTATAACTGGATTCAAAAAAAGAACAGGCTGGCTCATGGAGCATAAGTCCATCATGGCTATGGGATGCATGCTCATGATATCCCTAAATCTCTTAATTGCTAGAAGGTGGGAGTGAACACTATTGGATATATTTGTTTATTTACATTTTTATCCCACCCTTCCCTAAAAAAGGCTCAGGGCGGCTCACAATATATATAAAACATATAAAAAAAACAATCTATAAAAACAGTAAAATACAAAAAAACCCCAAAACATCCCATATCCCTGCCCTCCAAATGCCTTTTACAAACAGGAAAGTCTTACACTACCTTTGGAAGATGCTCAGGCTCAACCAATTCCATAGAATCGAGAAGCATCTGAGAATTCCTCCCTGTGAGCCTTCACCGTATGAACAAAGCTAACAGACAGTAGCCACAGGGAGATGCTCCCAGCTGATCGCAGGGGCCGTAATGGGGCATAGAAGGACAGGCGATCTCTTAGATATGTGAGGCCAAAACCATTTAGGGCTTTAAAGGTCAAAACCAGCAGCTTGAATTGTGCCCAGAAAGCTATAGGGAGTCAGTGCAGACTATAGAGCACCGGTGCAATGTGCTCCTGGAACCCCACCCCTGAAAGGAGGTGAGCTGCCGCATTCTGCACTAGCTGCAGCTTCCAAACAGTCATCAAGGGCAGCCCCACATATATGTCCTGCTCTGATATGCATTAAGGGGGTGGGAATTCAGATTAAATCCGTAACTGCATGGAACGGACCATTACATATTAATCTAAGCCAAAACAGTGAGCCGACAAACATGTTTTGGTTCAGATCTACAAATAAAAAAATATTTTAAAAAATTACTGTGCATGTGCAAAATGGCCACCGAACCGTTGTGCTCACGCATGCTCTTTTCCAAGATGGTGATGGCAGCATCACCACCATTTTTGAAAAGGGCAGCTGTTCAGCGTATGTGCTGCAACCATTTTGCACATGCACAGTATTTTTTTAATATTTTAAATTTTATTGACAAACTGAAATTGACAAATCTCAAAAGTACTCCTTCATTGAGGGTGTCTTTACTAGGATCCTGCTAGGATCATTGTGGTTCAATACTGCTCAACATGTTTATTAGTGATCAGGGGTGGCTGGTTGGTTTGGAGGCTGGTGGGGCAGTAGGTGGGTTCAACCTGCTGCCAGCAAGCCTAGGGGCGGGGCCTAGCCTAGGGGCGGAGCCATGGCAACGGTAGGCAGAGCCAGCAGCAAGGAGTTCCCAGGGTTAACGTTGGATGGACATTACATTACTTAATGCTGGGAACGCTGCTGTGTGAAGCACTGCCACCGGGGAATAGAGAACCCTCTTACTGGGGTCCCTTACACTCTCTTTCCCACCGGGTCCAAATTAACCATAGTAGGTTAAAAAAATAGATCGCATTGCCATGGACAGGACCTGTCTCTTATACACATCTAGATGTGTATAAGAGACAGAAGACAGGACAGAGAAGTAGGAGGAAAAGTGTTTGGTTTTGGAGCACGAGAAGAGGAAGAGGGAAGAGATGGGTTCAGTGGGGAACAGGGGGAAAGGGTTTCCTTGTTGTCTGCAGCTTTCTCTTCTGCCGTGCTCCTACCTACTTTCTCCTTTGTTTACAAGGAGAGCGAGGCGAGGTGTGGAATCATGCCAGATCTCAGGGCTGTATTGCAAACAACCCAGACCAGCATCCCTAGTAGCTAGCCACATCCCTAGTAGCTAGCCACACATCCCCCTGTATTGCTGCTTCCCCGAGGCCCCCCCCTGCCCATAGGGCACCAAGGGCTATAGCCCATATTACGAGCTGCACTGCCGGTTTCTTCCCCTGTAGACCTCCATGCAAGTCTGCCCCCAGCCATCTGGCAACGCATTCTGTTAAATTTTGCCCCTTGCAGGGCTCCATCTCGGCTCTCCCAGCGAGGCTCCACACAGACTTGCCCTGATGGTTCATGAGAGGAGCCTCTCAAAGAAGAAGAACCAGCAGTGGTTCTTCTTTGAGAGGCTCCTCTCATTCTCACAACTAGGTTGGTTGCACTGCGCGCACACAACCCAGGAGGCGATTTAAAAAAACCCCAAAACACACAGATTGCCGATCAGCCTCAGCCAGGTAGGATGCATGAGATATGGGGAGTCCTGGGGTCAGGGGCCAGGAGGGGCATTGCCCCAGATACCGTAGGGGGCGCACCACCACTGTCAGTGATCTTGAGGAAAACACAAAATCATTGCTGGTAAAGTGTATGTCTGACACCAAAAAAAAGGCAGAGTGGTAAATTGAATAATACAGAGCTGTTCTTGATCAGTTGATCAAATTAGAACATTGTAATAGGACAGAGTCCCTCCAAGGCCATTGGTACTTTACTAGAGAGGCTGCTTCTGGCAGCGTTGCAGGTGCTGCCAGAAGTAGGGTTGGGTGTGGCAAAGCCAGCCCAGCCCAACTATAAAGCTGAGCTAGAGTTCAGAGGCTGCAGTTGGGATGTGACTGTGAAAGAGGTAGAAGCTGGAGAAGAAGACTCTGCCTCCAAGACAAGACTGCCTGCCGAGAGAAGCTACCTGGGTGAAAAAGGTTTGGTGGGCTGCAGGGAAGACTTAGACTGTGATTGTGCGAACAGCCGGAGGATTCCTGCCTGCCTGGGTGATGGAGATTATGCATATGTAGAGACTGTGAATGTGTTATGGGATTGTATGGTGAATAAACCTAATCCCTAAAGGAGTGACTATATGGTGGACTACTGGAACTGGTTTTCATCAGAGCATGTAGTTGCATGGGCCCTAATCCTGTGAACACTAATGCGTGGTCAGGCCGGCCCTGTGACAAGCATATCAACTGATCAAGAACAGCTTTGTATAATGCATCTTACCACTCTGCTTAGTTTTGTGTCAGATGTAGATTTGTATTGAATCTTAGTGCAGCCAAATAAAATGTCACCCATCTAGAAACAAAGTATACAATGCAATCTTGTTTTTGTAAAGTAATAGAAAAGGATTTGGAGTCCCAGTATAATCAAACATGAACTTCCAGTGCAGTACTCCAAACAAAATGGGTGGTATTATCTTTGGATGAATAAGCAGGGAATCACTAATGCAAGCGGTTGTAGGCCACCTGAGTAAGAAAGTGGTAGGTATAACCCCTATATATGGCAGAAGTTCCCATTACCTCAAGTGAAGTTGCACCACATGCAGATGGGGCCACAATCCCAATTATATATTCAGTATATTTGCATATCTTTTTTGCTGCCTAGGTCACAAGCTTATATTTGTCTCAAATTGAGAATGTTCAAGCAAAAATTTGGGATCCACTGTTATGACATTATTCAGACTTTAAATAGTAGGGATGGGACTCTCTGTTTTGCCAAGAACCGAGAGTAGCCAATAATGACTATATCTGATTAATCTGATATTTCGGTTCTTTCTCAGTTCTCAGCGGTATTGGACTTTTACATTGGTTTTTTATCGGATTTTTAACATTGCAGTTTCCCCCTTTAAGTCAGTGGGGAAAACCGCAATGTTAAAAATCTGATACCAAGAGAACCGAGAACTGGTAGAAAACCGAGAACCGAGATTTTGTCAATAGTTCCAGCCCTATTAAATAGAGTATTCTGATAACATCCCCAAAAGATGGCTCTTCAACCTCTTTTTGAAAACCTCCAACAATGGGGAGCCTACAACCTCCCTAGTTGGCTTGTTCCATTGTTATTTATTATTATTTATTATCAAACATTTATATAGCGCCAGCAGTGTACCTGGCACTTTACAAAGTAATAAAATAGACACGGTCCCTGCCCCATGGGCTTACAATCTGAGAGACAGGAGCTGGAGGAGAGACATAGGAAGGGGAACAGAGGGAGAGACAAGGGGTCTAACATTCATGAAGATG
>QEPC01003911.1:1493750-1512917 GCA_003113815.1 Sphenodon punctatus | reverse complement strand
TATAAATTTAGAAAATAAAATAAAATAAATAAATAAAAATTCTGAGGGGGGAGAGTGCTTTTTATACTAGAGGAGCTCGAGACCATCATGTGGTCTATTATTTGAATAGGGTGAACATGCAGAACCCAGTTGGGGGAATGTTGGGAGCTATCTCGAAGAACCTTCTTTACAAGGTAACAACCTTCTGATCACTCACATGGGGAGGAGTTATTTGTAAACAAAAGGCTTTATCTCCCAGTTGGATCAGTGTCCCAATGCTGTTGCTGCTGCTGCTGAAGCACTACTAGGAGGCAGAGGCAGGCAGGGATGGAGATCTGAGCCATGGAGGGGAGGCAGAAGAACTTATTGGGGGAGAAGCTGGCTGCAGCCTGCCGCCCAGCCAGGCAAGCGCAGGGCCCCTGCTGGCCGCAGGGCTATGTGCAGCCGCACATGTGGCACATGCCTGGGGCCGGCCCTGAAGTTAACACAACTGGAAATTTGTGCCCCTTTCCTACTGTACTTAGAGGAAATAATCCAGGTTCTTCAAATATTAATATACAGCAAAAATATTAGAGTTTTCTAACCTTCACAACAGTTCATGCACATAGAACAATGGAAAGTGTTAAGTTGTGTATCCCTTCATGTAGAATGTGCTCAAGCTCCTGGGCAATGCCCATAGAACCCCCCACCCATGGAATTTCTCCTCTGCAGCTGTGACCACAAGGAGCTGCAGAATGTGAATTCAGCAGGTTGCATCACACTTCCTTTCCTGACTGAAGCTATTTACACATGTATGTGCCCAAAGGAAAGCCCAGAGCTCGTATTAGCACTTGATGGTTAAGATAACATATTTACTGTGTTAGTCTTATGAATTTTTCCCATCTAACGTCACAGTGGGCCAGTCTTATTTAACGTACACAATGCAGGTTATGAGAAGTAACAATTTAATTCCCTTTGATTGTCTGGGTAGGTGTCACTTACTGGAATGCATCGCTTTATGTATCCTTGGGAAAATGTTGTTATGGATTGTTGATTTTTTAACAGTCTTCTTGGTTTTGTCTTTTTAGCAAAATCAGCACAGTTTAGGTTTAAAATAGTTCATAGAAGAGATTAAAGCCATAGTGTTTAATGCCATTGAGAGGTGGCATGAATGCCATTCAGAAGGTAAATTTAATCCATAGGAAACAATCCCAAATATTCAATTCAGTGATTTTTTTTTATTGATTTTTTTTTTTTTTACATAAAACAGCTTTGCATTAAAACAGTGAAAAATCACATCTAAAGTAAACATGAATGATGGTTTATTTTAAAATTTTCTGTGGACAGTTCATTTCAAACTTTTTAATTATGACATCTGGAAAGGTATTCTAATTGTCCTTGCACAATTTGGCATGCTAGGAGACTATTTCCTTCAGCTGATGATGCATCTGCAGAAACAGATTGTACGTATGTTGAGGCATGTCTCTGGCACAAATATATGACTCCATTAATACATGGTACAATACATATCAGCAATGCAAATGGGGATTATGAAGCCAAGATTCTAGATAAGGCAGCTGAAAACATACTTTCCCAATAATTAAGAAGTCTGTGGGATACATTTTTCTAACCCATCTGTGTGTCTCATTATCTAATAGTCCCATCAGAGGTGTAGACTTGCTTTTTTGGGGACAGAAAACTTTGAAGTTGAAAGACAAAGAGAAGATAAAATACTTCACATAGGGATAGCTTTTTTGGAGTTTAAATGCTTTAGAAACATTAAGGCATTCGAGACAAAGTAGTACAGTGATATACAGTTGGACCGATAAAAGATATCACTACTACTTTGTCTCCATTGCCTGTATAAGACCCCTGGGGTAGGGACCTGTCTATAACTATTGCTTGTACAGTGCCTGGTACACTGATCGTTATTTAATAATAATTTGGGACCAACATGACAACCTTACTCTCTTTATCCCGCACTGAGCTGGAGCATACAGGACTCTCCTACTTTCTGCTGATCATCTGATGGAGCCCCCTCCTTCCAACAGTGTCAAGTCTCAACCCCAAGTCTCAAGCTAGGGTGGCGATTGGTCTGGTTTTATACTGGACAGCCTTGTTTTCTGAAGGGTTTGTCCTATGTCTGTTACTGAATTAAGCCAGATGCGTTTTTGTCCAGTATTTTTGAGATGCTGCCAGTGCTGGCTGCTTTCACCCCCACAGAAGTCATGATCTCATGACTTCCGGGTGGGAACAGTGGTGATGGCAGTGTAGAGAAGAGTGCAGGAGTTGGGAAGGGATCCTGGAGCTGCAGGAGCACCGTCATCCGCAGCGGACCCAGCTGGGGCTTATACATTTCAAAGGCCGCTTCCCAAGGGCATGGATACAATAGGGATAGCAGGTGCAATTCCACTGCGGCCCAGAAATCCAGAGGGCCCATGAACCCTGCCCTGTCCCCCTTACCAGTTATCACACTGCCACCACCGCCATCCCCAGCTTTGCTGATAGGCTGTGTAGTTTGCTTTACTGCTCCTGAGGGAGAAGGGAGTGGTTCCTCCTTACCAGACACCACAGAGGCTTAAAAGTAGCTGTGCTGCCATGCCCTCCCTCCTCTCCCCCCCCCAATCGCAGACTTCCCATGCCTCTTCATCTCACCACACTGTCTGCATGTTGCAGCACAAGCTTGGTACCTGTCCACTCTCTCCAGTCCTCTCCTCCCTCCTCTAGCCCCACTTACCGACCTGCCTGCTGGCCTTAGCATAATCCCAGCAGTCAGCTGACCACCTCCTCCTCTGCCTCAACCCTGCCTGTTCAGTTTGATGGGAGTTACCTCCCTGCCCCCTGACTCTCAGGTCAGAAAGAGGATGAGGGGGCTTGGAGGCAAGAGGGATCTGGGGGCTGAAGCTGAGTCTAGGGGAGGAAGCTGGGGCTGGGGGAGTCAAGATGATGATCTGGGGGCTGGGGCTAGTGGGGTGGAGAAAAGGGGATCTGGGAGGCTGGGGTGGTGGAGGCAAGGGGGATATGAGGGCTGGGGGCATGAAGAGGAGGGGATCTGGGTGCTGTATCTGGGTAGGTGGTGAATGAGACAAGGGGGATCTGGGTCTTGTGGGGTGGAGAGAAGGGGGATCTGAGGGCCGGGGGATGGAAGGGGACTTTGGAAGTATGTTATCTCATTGGGTAATATGCAGATCCCCTTCTCCTGGTGGCTAAACTAGACGTAGCATCCAGTCCAGGAAAAGTCAATAGATAGGTCATGGATTTTAAAGTTGGATGCTGTGAGCAGTTAAAAAGGTGGGATTTTTTCCATACAATTACAGCATTTTGCTCCTATATGGTCAGTTTGTTAGTATCTACAGTGGATTTTCATTTTATAATAACGCAAATATAGAAAAGTGTAATTAATATCACAAACATATAATATCCTCTTACTTGGCTATTAAACCCCTGCTGGCTCTGCCAGTGTGGCTCTGTGGTTATGCTTTTGATCCTGGGTTCTGTTGCTCACTTTATGCCCATGCCAGGTCAGATTAAGCAGGCCTTTTTTTGCACGCGCGCACACACACACACACACACACACTCTCTTATGAAAGTCAAACTTGTCAAATGCCATATCTCTTGTTCAGAGCAACATTTTAGATGCAGCAGTAAAGGACTTTGATGCTGGCGCTTGTAGAACCATAGTATGTTAGAGTTGGAAGGAACTTTGAGGGTCATCTAGTCCATCTGCACTCGTCAGTACATCTGGAATAATGTATCCAGTTCTGGACACCGCACTTTAAGAAGGACATTGACAAATTGGAACAGGTTCAGAGGAGGGCAACAAAGATAGTCAAGGGTCTGGAAACCACCACGTTCTATGAGGAATGGTTGAAGGAGCTGAGTATGTTTGGCCTAGAGAAGACTAGGCGGAGACATGATAGCAGTCTTCCACTACCTGAACAGTTTTAATGCTCTGAGTTGGGATACAAGCACAAAAGAGCTGCAGGAGAGCTGGCCTATTGACTTGTATCAAGGTAAGATTCAGGAGCCTCCCTGTGCTGCAGGGGCTGGGAGCCAGCTGGGCTCACCCAAATCATCATACCTCCCCCCCCCCCGAGCTAACTTAGGTGCTGGATTGGTACCTCTGGGCCCTTGTCTGCCCCCCCCCCTTCAATCCCAGTGGCAGAGGAAGAGGGTGGGGCCAGGGTTTTCCCCCAGCGGCCTCAGAGTGGGGTTTCCGGCCTGATGGGCTAAGAGCGGCGAGCCTGTCGGTGCTTACGCAGCCTTTAGCAGAGCCTTGGGGACAGAGGTGGAAGTCCTGCTGATTTTGAGAGGTGGTTTGGTGGGAGGATTCAGGGATTTATATTGTGTTGTTTATGGGGGGGGGGGGGGGGGGGGGGGGTTGCATCTCCCCCACTTCCAGGACGGGGCAGCCGGTGGGGGGGAGGGGGGTGGCTCTGTCTGGGGAGGCACAGCCATAGGGGTTGTGATGGGATGGGGGAGATATGGTCCCAAATGGGGGGGACCGATGTTTGCTGCATGTCCCGCTTGCTATCCCCCAAGCAGGTGGGCAGATGGTTCATGGTCAGAGGGCCCCCGATCCTGTCCTGGTGTTGTTGAATGCTAGATCGGTGGTTAACAAGACTACTATCCAGGAAGTGATTCTGGATTGTGCCGCCGATCTTGTATGTATTACGGAAACCTGGCTGGACAATGAGTTGGGGCCTATTTTGACTGACCTTGTTCCGGCTGGGTATTCCGTGCAGCATCAGCCGCAATCAGAGGGATGGGGGTGGGGTGGTCGGGGCGTGTAGCCATGATTTTTAAGGAGGAATGGTTTTTGCGGAGGTATCCAGTGCAATCCATATTGGGTATCGAGGGTCTCCACCTTCTGTTCAATTTGGCAGGTGACAGTTTAGTGGTGCTGCTTGCATATAATGCATCTGCCTGTGCAGCAGCCTCCCTGAATGCTCTAGTGGAGGTGGTGTCGGGGGTGGTGTTGCGGTCCCCAAAGATAGTTGTCTTGGGGAACTTCAACATTCAAGCCGACTCTGACCTCGGAGGAGCGGAGCATGAGTTCATGGACCTGTCCCAGATGGTTATTGGCCCAACGCATCAGGGGGGACATACCTTAGACCTTGTGTTTTTCACTGACCTTGAGGCGGGTGTTCCATCAGCTATATCTTTGTCATGGACGGATAATTACCTCCTGCAGGCCCCGCTCCTTGCACACGTCTGCCCCTGGAAAGGTGCGGAACCAATTTGGATGGTTCGCCCCCGGAGGTTGATGGAACCAGAGCGGTTCCTAAATGCTCGGGGTGAGAGACCCTCTGACCTTGACGACCCTCTCATTGATGACCTTGTTGTGTTATGGAATACCTTGCTGACTGGGACCGATCAGACGACTTCTAGGAGTCTGCTCCCCAGGTGACAGCTCTGCAGACCTCCTTCGTTTTCTGAGGAACTGTGGGTGCTGAAGTGAGAAGGGCGGTGGTTGGAGCGATGGTGGCATCGTTCTTGTGCTGAAACCAATAGATTGTGTCATAGAGCCAGTTTACGGACCTATGCCGTAGCTATGCAGGCAGCAAAGAAGGAGTTTTTTGCTGCCCTCATAGCATCCGCAAAATCCCGTCCAGCGGAGCGTTTCCAGTTGTTGCGGGGGCTGGTCATTCCGGCCTCCCTCCATCTTGGGGTGGAGTCATCTACTGCTCACTGTGACATGTTTGTGGATTATTTTGTGGATAAAATTGCTCGTATTCACCACAACTTTGATGCTGCACTTATTACGCATGGGGAACTGGAGGTTATGGAAGCCCTGCCTTGTTCAGTTTTATGGGATCAATTTCAGTCAGTGACATCCGCCGATGTTGTGGATGTTCTTGGGACGGTCAGTGCCACTTATGAATTAGATTCTTGCCAGTCCTGTCTAGTTAATCTTGCCAGGAGACGATGGGGCCGTTGCTGGCTGGGGTGGTCAATGCCTCCCTTCAGGAGGGCTGAGTGGCAGGCTGTCCCAAGGAGGCAGTGGTGCAGCCTCTGCTCATGAAACCATTGCTTGACATTATTATTATTATTATTTATTAGCATTTGTGTACCACCAGCTGTGTACCTGGCGCTTTACAGAACAATAAGAATGACGTGGTCCCTGCTTACAGCTTACAATCTAATAGACACAGAGGGGGGAGACAAGGAGAGGGGACATAGGGAGAGACAAGGGATAAATAACATTCAAGCGAATGCGAGGTCTCAGGTGCATGTGCTTGGCTTGGTTGCAGTTAGGCAGGAGTCTGCGGGGAGGGCAGGCAGTAAAAATTGAAAGGAAAGTTCTAACACGTCGGGAAAGGCGGCAAGGAAGAGGTGGGTTTTGAGGAGGGATTTGAAGGTGTGGAGGGAGGGGGCAAGGCAGATGTGGGCAGGGAGGGAGTTCCAGGAATGGGGTGGGGGCAGCAAGGGAGAAGCGGTGAAGGCGGTTAGGCTAACAGGGGAGACAAGGGAGAGCGAGGGGACAGCGGAGGAGCAGAGAGTGCACGCAGGAGTGTGTAAGGAGACTAGGGCTGAGAGGTAACGGGGAGCCAGGTTGTGAAGGCATTTATAAGTGACTATCAGGAGTTTGCGAAGGATGCGTTTGGGACGGGAAAGCCAAGTGAAGAGAGGAGAGGCTGCACGTGGTCGAAGCGATGGGCTGAGTGGATGACCCTAGCTGCGGAGTTTTGGATAGAGATAAGGAGGGACAGGTGAGAGCAGGGGAAGACAGTAAGGAAGAGGTTGCAGTAGTCAAGGCAAGAGATGACCATGGCGTGAACATGGGTTTTGACTGAGGAGACAGAGAGAAAGGGACGAAACTGAGCAATGTTGTGGAGGGCAAAGCGACAGGACTTGGCAACACAGTCAATGTATGGTTTAAAGGAAAGGTGAGTATCGAAGATGAAGCCCAAGCAACGGACTTGGGGGACAGGACGAATGGTGATCCCGTCAATAAGGATGGGTAGGGAGGAAAGATAAGGAGCTCAGTCTCAGCCATGTTGAGCTTGCGCTGACCATGGGACATCCAGGCGGAGATATCAGAGAGACAGTTGATGAGGCGAACTTGGACAGAGGCAGTGGAGAGAGAGAGTTGAGTGTCGTCAGCATAGAGGTGATATTGGAAGCCGTGGGAGACAATGAGTTTGCCAAGGGACAGAAGAGGAGAGGACCCAGGACAGAGCCTTGGGGAGCCCCAACCGAGAGGAGGAGGGAGGAAGAGTTGGAGTTGGGAAGAGACACATTAAAGGACCGGTCAGAGAGGTAGGAGGAGCACCAGTCAAGGACAGAGCCGCAGAAGCCTAGGGAATGAAGAGAGTGCAGTAGGAGTGAGTGGTCGACAGTGTCAAAGGCAGCAGAGAGGTCAAGGAGGACAAGAATGGAGTAAAGGCACTTAGAGTTAGCGACAAGTAGATCATTGGTGATCTTGGCAAGGGCAGTTTCAGTGGAGTGAAGGGGGCGGAAGCCAGATTGGAGAGGGTCCAGTGAGGAGTTGGCAGAGAGGAGATCCAGGCAGTGGAAGTAGACAACACGTTCCAGAAGCTTAAAGGCAAAGGGAAGGAGGGAGACCGGCAGGTAGCTAGACGGGTCAGTGGGGTCGAGGGTGGACTTTTTGAGGATGGGAGAGACCGTGGCATGCTTGAAGGCAGAGGAGAAGGAGCCAGTGCGGAGGGAGAGATTAATGACATATAAAAGGAGGGGGGGCAACAGTGGGAGCGATGGAGGTCAGGAGGCGGGAGAGGATTGGGTCGAGAGGACAGGTGGAAGGGTTGGAGGAAGAGAGCAAAGAGGAGATTTCCTCAAGGGAGGCAGGAGGGAAGGAGGGGAGGGGTAGTGAGGGAGCGGGGAGAGGAGACCGATGGGAAGCAATGTCCTGGCAGATCATGTCAATCTTTGAGGTGAAGAATGACGTGAGATCCTGAGCAGAAAGGGAAGAGGGTGGAGCGGGGCGTGGGGGCTTGAAAAGGGAGTCAAAGGTGGCGAAGAGGCAGCGAGGGTCACGAGAGTAGGATTCAACCGGGAGGCATAGTAGTGTTGCCTCGCCAGGGAGATAGCGGAAGAGAGAGGGGAGAGGGAGAATTTATAGTGGAGGAAGTCAGGGTGGGAGCGGGATTTGCGCCAGAGGCGTTCAGCAGCTCGGGTGCAGGAGCGGAGGTAGCGGATAGTAGGGGTGAGCCAAGGACGGGGGTTTCGGGGTCGAACAGGGCGAGAGGAGAGGGGGGCAAGAGAGTCGAGGGTCATGGCGAGAGGCATTGAGAGAAGAGATGGCAGTGTCAGGGGAAGAGGAGGAGAAGACAGGAGGGAGGAGGGGGGAGAGAGAGGAAGCAAAATCTAAAGGGTTAATAGCCTGTAGATCACGGAAGGGGCGTGGAGCTGGGGAAGAAGATGATGTTTGGTGGGAGAGGTTGAAGGAAGTGAGGTAATGGTAGGACACGGGACAAAGGTCAAAACCAGCTGCCGGCCTGTTTCTTAACCTTCCCTTTTTAGGGAAGGTTAAGAATAACCTTTTTAGGGAAGGTTATTAAACGGGTTTTCCGGGGGGCCACACAGGGAAGGGCATTCTTGGTGACCGCACCACGGCTGTGGAACTCACTTCCGGTGGGGGTTTGACTGGCTCCGGATCTCCCCTCCTTTCAAAGAAGTTGTAAGACCTGTCTGTTCCGCCAGGCATTTGGCGGGGGAGATGGGTGGGGTGTGGGATTGGGTTTAATATGTGTTCCTCCTTTTATTAATTGTTTTAATTGATGTTTTATTATGTGTTTTATATTGTAATATTTAGTACTGTTTATAATTTATATTGTTCGCTGCTTCGAGCTGCCTGTGGGCAGGAGGAAACGGGATAGAAGACCTTATAATAAATAATAAATAAGAAGATCTGGATGGAGGGTCCGACAATTGCAGTCCCCTCTACCTGAGTGCTTGATAGATAGTATTATGGTTTATCAATTTTGTGACCTGGATTTTAATTAATGTATATTTTCCTCTGCATCCCTATAAGTATTCAATATCATTTATTTGGGATAAATTTGAAGCATACCTGAAGGACTTGAGGTCAGAATTTCCTATGGCCAGCATTGTTATTGCTGGTGACTTTAATGCCAGGATAGGAGGGTTGCCCTGGGAGAATTATGGTTTTTTAGTGATTAATGATCTTTATGATATTAATTCCCCTCATTTATTGGACACCAGGTCTAATTGGGCGGGACAGAAACTGCAGGCCTTAGTATATTCTCTTAATTTTAAAATTATGAAGCGTGCTTTTTCTAGTGGCTCCTCTGCTAACCTGACCTGCTAGTCCCACATGACCTTGTGCATGTGGGACTAGCACAATAGATTATATTCTTGTTGAACCTGGTCTGTGGAATGCTATTCTTAACTTCCACATTGTGCCTAGACTTGAGAGTGATCACTCTCTTTTGAGAGTTTATTTTCAGCTTCCAGGTCTTAAGATGAAAGACCATGCTTTTAGTGGTGACCCAGGCTCGCTTATGGATGATCATGTTTTTACCATTAGGTTTAATAAGAGGTTAAAATGGGATATAGTACATTTTACTATCTACACATTTATTGACAGATCATTCCTTCATGCATTTGAGGGATGATATTATGGGAGCTGAAGATCGTCAATTGATTTGGATACATTATGTTTTGATGTTTTCCCTCTTGGCCTCTTTTCTGTTTGTACCTGCAAAGATTTCTGTCAATACTACAAGACATTTTGTTGGGGCTAGATGGTTTGATGAGGATTGTTGGGTTGCTAAAAAAAAGTCCTAGCTGGATTAGCTAGGAGTCTATCTCTCAAAGATCAGATTGTCTTTAAGACTCTGAGAAGAGATTATTAAAAAACTTAAACATCCAAAGAAACATTAATATGCGTTACAGACAGTGGGAAAGACTGATGAGTGTCATCAGAGCTTTTTGAAGATTAGTTAATTCGGCTGCTGGAACTTACAGAGTGAATATAGAGGCTAGCATTGTGCCAAAGGTTTGGGTAGAGCATTATTCTGCTCTGTATTCAGCTCCTGAGTCCACTGGTATTCAGAAAGAACTGAGCTTAGGGCAGTTTAATAGTGCCAATCTATAAAAGAGGAGACAGAGCTAAGCCAACTTCTTACCCGCCAATTAGCCTCATTAACATCAGCTCCAAAATTTTGGGAGGCATCTTCTTCAACATCTTTCATCATGGGCTGCCGATAAAGATTTGTTAAATGAAAACCAGGCTGGATTCAGATCGGGATATGCTAGAGTCGATCATGTATATACTCTCCAATATTTGAGACATAAATACGTTATGGTTAATAAATCTTTATATGTAGCATATATCAATTTGGTGGCTGCATTTGATGCTGTGGACCGCAACCTTCTTTGGGCCAAATTAGCTAGTTGGGGGATAGATCCACCCCTAAGTAAATTATTATAACCTACCATGCTCAAACATGGGCCCAGGTGAGGTAGGGCCTTCAGGGAGAGTTATCTCAGAGATTTGCTACTCGAAGAGAAGTCCGCCAGGGGTGCATTCTGACTCCTCTCCTTTTTGTTCTTTTTGTCAATGATATAATTGGGAAGATGTTTAAATCTGAGTTTCATTCGCCTGCTATACTGTCTTCGCTTGTACCATTACTGATGTTTGCAGATGATATTGTGATTTTATCCAGAACTTCTGTTGGATTACAAAGAGCTATTAATGCTTTCTATGAATTATGCTTACAAAATAATTTATCTATAAATCTGGATAAATCCAAAGTCATGGTATGGGGATCGAAAAGAAAAAATATTTGGAGGATGGGAAATATTCAACTTGAAATTGTCAAATCTTATAAATATTTGAGGATTTGGCTTTCCAGTGCAGTATCTTGGAACCTGCATATATCCAAGGCAAAGGCCAAAGCTGCCCAGACAGCTGGGACAATTAAAAGATTTCTCTTGGTGACAGCGGGAAAATCTATAGCTGCCCCCATAAAGGCATTTGACGCTAAAGTCAACACCCAGTTGTTGTATGGGGCGGAAATCTGGGACTATGAAGCTAATAATGAAATAGAAATCCCCCAAAATAAATTTCTCAGATCACTCCTGGGTATTTCATATACAACTCCAGTTCCAATTGTTTGGCTGGAAACTGGAGCTATAACATTGAAGGCAAGAGCGGATACTGATCTTGTCACATTGGACTAAGATACTTGCCCCCTCCCTCCAAGGACACTTCTCAAAATGTGCTGGTTAGAAGCTGGGTTGGCTTCTCCCAGGGCCCATTCATCCTGGATGCATTATGTGTTGGTATCCCTCTGTAAATTGGGTTTTCCTTATTTGTCTCAAGATAATGTACAGTTTATTTCATTCAAAGAAACTACCTCAATGCTTATGTGGATATATATTTCTTATCAGATGGATTGGGCATCGGCGCAAGTATCCCATATTGCTCCAGGCTATACACTTTGTAAAACTGGTATAGGACTGGAAAAATATTTGGATTCTGATTTGAAACTATTGCACAGGTCAGCACTATCCCATTTTTGGATAGAGCAACATGCTTCAGCCATCACAGAAGGTAGAAGAAAGGGAACTCCCTTGCTTCAGTGTTTTTGTTCATTTTGTACTAATGTTGTTGAAGAGACCCTGCATTATGTTTTAGAATGCCCATTGTATCATGATATAAGGACTCTTCATTTGTTGTCATTTCCAACTTTCTTGAAGGCGTACTCTCATAAAGAAAAATTTGTACGACTTATGCAATCAAAGGACAAAAGACTAATAAGAAATTTGGCTGCCTTTGCTTATAGGCTGAATGTATTAGGAAGAGATTTATAGCCTTATCTCCTACCCAGTTTTAGTTAAAATACTGTGTTCATGTATTATTTTGTTTTGTTTTTATTTTTACTTCTTTTTGGTTAGATTAGATTGCTTTTAGTATATCCTTATACTATCACTTGTTTTAATACAGTGTTTGTTTTTTATATCGTATATTTATAAATGTTATTTAAGTTTGATAGTGCAAGCTATTAATAAACTACCTACCTACAGGGCTGTCACAGAGAGGATAACAAAGACTTGTTCTCTCTTGCCCCTGAAGGCAAGACTAGAAATAATGGGCTCAAATACAAGAAAGCAGATTTTGGTTAAACATTAGGAAGAACTTCCTAACGGTAAGAGCTGTTTGACAGTGGAACAAATGGCCTACAGAGGTGGTATGCTCTCCTTCACTGGCAATTTTCAAACAGAGGCTGGATGGCCATCTGTCAGGGATGCTGTAGCTGTGGATTTCCTGCAATGACCTCTGAGGTCACTTTCAACCCTATAATTCTAGTAAGTAAGTAAGTTTATTAAATGGCTCTGGCTTGCGTCATGGCCAAACATCAGTTCACAAATAAATAAAAACAATATAACTCATTACATTAAACGTATCACCAAGAATACACAAAAACACAGAATTGGTTATCCAAATACAGCACAGCATAGCCAGCCCCAATCCCCTCATCCTAAAATCAAACAAAACAGAATTATAGATAACACAGGCTTAAATCTCCAAGGCTGCCTCATCCTTCTAGCTATCATCCTGTCTCACTTCTTCCTTTTGCTTCCAAGCTGCTTGAACGTGTTGTCTACTCCCGCTGCCTTGACTTCTTATCCTCCAACTCCTCCCTTGACCCCCTCCAATCTGGCTTCCGCCCCCTTCATTCTACTGAAACTGCTTTCGCTAAGATCACCAATGATCTTCTGGTGGCTAAATCTAAACGTCTCTATTCCATTCTTGTCCTCCTTGATCTCTCTGCTGCCTTCGATACTGTTGACCACTCACTCTTGCTGGATTCCCTTCACTCCCTTGGCTTTTGTGGCTCTGTCCATAACTGGTTCTCCTCCTACCTCTCTGACCGCTCCTTTAATGTGTCTCTCTCCAACTCCGCCTCCTCCTCCTTCCCCCTCTCAGTTGGTGTTCCTCAAGGCTCTGTTCTTGGCCCTCTCCTCTTCTCGATCTATACCTCATCCTTAGGCAAACTCATTGCCTCCCATGGCTTCCAATACCACCTCTATGCTGATGACACTCAACTCTATCTCTCTACTCCTTCTCTCTCTCCCTCTGTTCAAGCTCATCTCATCAACTGTCTCTCTGACATCTCTACCTGGATGTCTCAACGTCAACTCAAACTCAACATGGCTAAAACTGAACTCCTTATCTTCCCCCCTCATCCTTCCTCTCCTTCCTCACTGTCAATAACTATTGATGGAGTCACCATCCTGTCTGTCCCCCAAGCCCGTAGCCTAGGCTTCATCTTTGACTCACCCCTTTCTTTTAAACCCTACATTGACTCTGTTGCTAAATCCTGTCGCTTCTCCCTCCATAACATTGCTAAGATTCGCCCTTTTCTCTCTGTCTTGTCTGCCAAAACTCTTGTTCATGCTCTGGTCATCTCTCGCCTCGATTACTGTAACCTCCTTCTCACTGGCCTTCCCCGGTCTCACCTTTCTCCCCTCATCTCTGTCCAAAACTCTGCTGCCAGGGTCATCTACCTCGCCAGTCGCTTCGACCATGTGCAGCCCCTCCTCTCTTCGCTTCACTGGCTTCCCCTTCCTGAACGAATCCTGCACAAGCTCCTAGTCTTCACCTATAAAGCTCTTCACAACCTTGCTCCCCCCTACCTCTCTGCACTTATCGCCCTCCATACTCCAGCCCGTGCACTTCGCTCCTCCTCTGTCCCCTCTCTCGCCCTTCCACGCCTTCCCTGCTCCCCTAAGCGCCTTCGTCCCTTCTCACTTGCTGCCCCCCATGCCTGGAACTCCCTCCCTGCCCACATCCGCCTTGCCCCCTCCCTTCATACCTTCAAATCTCTCCTTAAAACTCACCTCTTTCGCTCTGCTCTGTCTGACTCTTTATCCTGCTGAGCCACTATTCCTATACCTACGATCGGTTTACCCTTATCCTTGCAACATGGACCTGCCTGCTGTCATTCTCATCGTAACCAAGCCAAGTACGTGCACTTGAGACCTCGCATCTTCATGAATGTTAGACCCCTTGTCTCTCCCTCTGTTCCCCTTCCTAAGTCTCTCCCCCAGCTCCTGTCTCTCAGATTGTAAGCCCTAGGGGCAGGGACCGTGTCTATTTTATTACTTTGTAAAGTGCCAGGTACACTGCTGGCGCTATATAAATGTTTGTTAATAATAATAATAATCCTCTGCCCGCACCTGGTCGGGGGAGCAGCCCGATACCTTAGCAAGAGCAATCTCATTAACCTGGGGCCACTTATAACAATAGGTGGAACTTAGCCTTATTTCATTAAAATATAGCCTTGTTCTTTTAGGGGGAGTACTTGGACAGAGCTTAACTCCTGGATACATTACTTGGCTAGGTGTATCAAGTAAACCCTATAATTCTGTAAACCCCCTGCTTGGATGCAGGATAACTACAGCTACAACATCCCCGTCAGATGGCTGTCCAACCTTTTTTTAAAAACAAAAAAAACCAAAGAAACTCTCCAGCAATGAACAGCCTACAATCTCTCTAGGCAACTTATTTTATTTAATTGGTGAATAGTTTACTGTTAGAAATTTGTTTTCCTGATATCTAGCCAAAATCTACCTTCCTGTAACTTTAGCCCATTATTTCTAGTCTTGTCCTCCGTATCAGTACAGAACAGTTCCTTGCCACTTTCTTGGTGGCAGCCCTTTAGATGTTTGAAGACTATTATCTTGTCTCCCCTTGACAATGGTGACTTGACAATGTTCTGTAAGTTGCCAATGGGTAATTTCAGACGTAATGGGCCCGGCGGCCCGCCAGGCTGAACCACAGACGTGCCGGTCTGATTCCTACCGGGGATCCAGGGCGGGGCTGCGCAATGCAACATGCGGCTGCACACACACACACACCCCACGCTCCCCCAGCTGCCTGCCCTCTGGGAGACGGGCAGGCGGCCACTGCACCCGATCCCGTTCCGTGGTCGGGATCACGGTCCGGGATGGGCCAAACGTAACAGACATTACGTTTGACCCATCCTGGATCGTGGCCAATCTAACCACATTCTCGGACCTCCGGGCGGCCGGAGGTTCGAAAGCATAGTTAATTTGATTCCCACCAGGTATTCACCATTGTGAACATCTGGCAGGAATCATTTAGATGTAAAGGGACAAACAGCCACCACAGGGGATTTGCTGTGGTTGACTGTGGTCTCGTTACATCTGAAATTACCTAATGTTCTGGGGGGCATGAGCTATGGTGGGATGGAGGGCTGGGCAGGGGGAGCACATCCATTTTTTGCACCTGGGCCCATCGCAGCCTAGCTATTCCCCTGCCGCTTCCCCCCCTCCCCAACAGCGCCTCTCACCGGAGAGGCATTGTGGGGGGAAGAATCGCCAGCTGGCCTTTGAAAGTGACAGGCCATGGCTGGGGACTGCTGTTGTTCCTGGCTGTTCTGTGTGTGAGTTGCAAAGAGGTGCTAAATTGCTGAAGGAAATTAAAATGGGGGTGGGAAAAGTTTTGTGCACTTCTGATTCTGGACAATTTTTTAACCAGGAGTGTGCCTCGTTGTGCTGATAATAAAATAAATTAGTTACCATCTGTATGATTTATCTGAGAATATTTTTTGTTCCTCAAGAACAAAAACTTCTGAAGGAGGCCCAGGATGGACAGAAGTGCAAGCGCCAATAAGATCTTCCCCCACGGTTTTGTTGTAATTTTTACTTTAAATAGTTACAATAATTATTTTATTAGTTTGGTACTCATGAACAAAATTGATTGCAGACAGTAGCAATGTCATTAAAGCTGCAAAATAAGAAAATATTTTACTATAACAGTCAGCAATAAAATCAGCCTTTTAAATTTGGTACAGCTTTTACCAAGGGGATGTTGTGGCATCGGTGTCCACTTTAAATCATGCTGAGCTCTCCATCTGCAGCACTGAATCCCAGCCTGAGGCTAGCTCCCAAAGTTTAATTGCCTCTGGGAACAGAGATTTTAGTGCCTAGGCAAGACAACATCTGCAACAACAAGCCTAAAGAGCGCAGTTGCTCAGATAAGGAAAATGGCAGCCCCCCCTCCCCCCCAAAACCCTGTAAATGCTTGTAAGATCAAGGAGTATGCAATAACTATGGTTGAATTCAGGAGGAGGAGGGGTGAGGGATATAGAAGAGAGGTATGAAAACCCTTGTGTTGACAGTGTGCCACGGACCATGCGGGAAGGAGAAGAGTGCCGGGTTGGCCTTTCAAATTCATATGTCCTGGGCGTGAGCATTGGGGAACCAGGCTGCCCAGCACTCGCAGCCAGTTCCTGTGACTTGGAAAGACCATGATTCCACCCACAGATCCTATAAGCGAGGGATCTGTCTGCTAGTATGGGTGGCAGTTCATTTGGGCAGGAGATACATAGGTGCCCATTGCTGACCAAACTTTATGTCCAGGGAGAGGGTGGGGAGATGCACATCCCTGCCCCCATGCTACGTGGACACACATACACCCTGGACAGACAGCGATGGCTGCCTGGAAGCGCTGCTATTCAGGACTGGGGTAAGTACAGCAGGCCATCATCTGCTATATGGAACCCTCCCGCCCCCCCGACGGACAGCCATGGCGACCTATGAAGGCTGCCCAGAAGCACTGCCACCTGACTGTCATCTGTGACAGCCCACTTTACACCTGATCGGGCAGCCCTTATTTGGTCGGTGGTGGTGCTTAGCTTGGGCTGTGACTTGGGAATGGTCTGAAGTTCACAGCCCAGACTAATGCCACCAACCAGCAGGTAATGGTCGGCACTAACGTCTGACAGGTGCATTCAAGTGTGATGGTGGGCCGCAGTCCCACACATGGCAAATCATGATACCGCAGCTCACCATCATGCCTGAAAACACCCCTTATCTCTTACTTGGAGAGCCAAAATTGTGCTTATTGGAAAGATGAGTTTCGCTGAATTACTTGAGAAGCTTCGTAAAACTGCCTCAGATGTAAGTTGTGGTTTAATATTTATACCAAGGTGACTCATAACAGTGGATTGTTCTGTAAAAAAAATGCATGATTGTGGTTTTATTACTCTCGAGTTTAACTACTTTAAGCCAGTTTATAAACGTCACACTGATAAGGTTTATGACTCCAATGTTTATTGGAAAACAAACAATGACCAGAACTGGCATATTGTGGTTCTTAAAATCGCCTTTACTATGGCTGCTTTTAACCAAATGACCGGATGCAGCATGATAAACGAAGTGCATTCTTCTACGCATTTCCTGAAAAGTCCTGTGGGGTGTGTTTCAACATACCGGCGGAAGTAGCTGGCCGCCATAGAAATCACCACTCATGCTATCTTTTTGAAGGTACATTTTGGAAGCCTAGATATTGGGGTTTCTAAAATGCATCTTGAAAAAGACCGCGCGAGCGGCAATTCCTGTGGTGGCCAGCTACTTCTGGTACATCAAAACACATCCCACAGGACTTTTCAGGAAGTGCGTTGAAGAACGCACTGCATCCGGCCGCTTGTCTAAAAACAGCCTATGACACTGCTGGATTGTGTGTGGATGTCGATCTAAATAGTATTTCAGTATTCTCTCTAAGTGTCAATGACTTTTTGTAGTATCACTCTAAAACAATAGCTCAACTTACTTTTGTAAAGCAAGCTGGACAGCTTATTCAAGTTTTCATAATCTTCAAATAGATGATCAGCTTTATTTTGGGTATTTTTATTGCATGTATCACTTAATAGAGATATATAGAGTGACTACTTTGTTATTTATGTTTTTATTTGTTCCTTTTCAGCTACTTTGACAAGCTATTCTGAAAACGTTGAGCGCACTAAATATGGAGGAGAGAGCAGTAAAGAATCAGGATCCGGAGGAAACCTGAAACCTTGTCAGTCTCAAAAATCCAGCATGGACTCCTGCTTATATCGAGTAGATGAAAACATGACTGCATCTACCTACAGTTTGAACAAGATACCAGAAAGGAACCTTGAGACTGTTTTATCTCAGTCAGTGCAGTCTATTCCACTTTACCTTATGCCACGGCCAAATTCTGTAGCAGGTAAGAAATAATTTACTTAATGTTAGATCAAAAGGAGACACCAATATAACCTTGTTGTTTACTTTTTTAACAGTTTCTTGGTGTGTGCAAAGCCTTTTTTCTGTCTGAAATAACAACTTAAATGGGAAAACCATCAAAGAAGAATGCATTTCTCGCCCAATTCTCCTTGTTGCCATATCAAGCCAAGATCCCTGGCCTCTTATAATTTTAAAACCATAAGATAATTGGAAAGTGCAAATAAATCAGTCTGTTTTTAATATATATCCTGAAGTTCAGAATTAAAACTACAGACAAAGTAGTACAGTGATATCTTTTGTTGGACCAACTCTAGTTGGTGGGGGATGCAAGCTTTCGGACCTCACAAAGTCCTTCATCAGGCAGGTTACAAAATGAAGAAACAAAGCCAAAGCAGAGGTGAGCTTGGGAACACAAATTCATAGCTCTACTAGATACTAAAAATAATGGACTAAATTTGGACATAGGCTCCACAAGCTACTACAGAAATTTGTAAATCATATCACATATCCACAGTTACAGTAACTTAATATTTACTTTGTTGTATTCCCCCTTTTTGAATTACTCTTCCCCCACCCCTAAGTACTTTACTCTATTTTGTACGTAGGTTTCTCTGCCATTCAGTTATTTCTATATCCTATCACTGTCTCAGTTACAGGTAACTTTAAGTCTTTTACTATTAATAGCTCCCCTTTGTTGTATTTCTCCGTTTGCTTTGCATTCTCCTCACTATCTCATTCTCTTCTCTCCCTGTCCTCCCTCTAAGAACAATGGACACCTACCCTATATCCCACCCAACCCTTTATTCCTCTGTTTTGCTCTGTTTCTTCAGACATGACAGTCATTTGTTTATCCTATCACTGTCCACTAGGGGCGGGCGTGCCGGTAAATCCGGTATCCGATAATGCCGGTACTGGGCGTACCGGCATTACCCGAAATCCGGTCCCGTTACCAGATTCCCGGTACCGGATTTTTTTACATTGCAGCCATTTAAATGAATGGCTGCAATGTAAAAAGTCCCACCAAAAAAGTTAAAAAAAAAAACCTCCCCGAGTCCAGGCTGCGCGGGTGGAAGGGGGGACACCCCCCACCCACCCTGCCCAGCCTGGATTTTTTTAAAAAAAAGAGCCTCCCCCCAGCACCAGCGGCCGCGGCGTCCCCGCAGCCGCCGGTAAGTATAGACCCGATCCCTGGGGGGGGGG
>QEPC01003911.1:1469580-1493574 GCA_003113815.1 Sphenodon punctatus | reverse complement strand
CGGACCGTCCGCCGCCGCCGCACCCGGAGCTCCGCTGAAATACAAAGGTACAGTCAACTTGTAGTAGGGGTGATCCCTGGGGGGTTGGGGGGGTGTTAAACACCCCCCCCAGGGATCGGGTCTATACTTACCGGCGGCTGCGGGGACGCCGCGGCCGCTGGTGCTGGGGGGGCGGCTCTTTTTAAAAAAAAAATCCAGGCTGGGCAGGGTGGGTGGGGGGTGTCCCCCCTTCCACCTGGGAGGGGGAGGGGGGAGGAATTGTATTCCATTGATTTCAATGGGGACACAGTGCCCCATTGAAATCAATGGAATAAAACCGCTACCGGATACCGGATTTAATCCGAGAATCCGGTTCTTAGAAAACCGGTAAATCCGGTATCCGGTAATTGCCCCGGGGTCCCACCTCTGCTGTCCACAGTTACAGGTAACTTTTAGTTATTGCCTATCAATAACTACTCATTGGCCCTTTTCACACAGACACTCTAACATGGATAAAATGAGTGTTACATTTTATTATACATGTTTCAGGGCACCCATAGAGCAGCCCTGCGACATGTATAATAAAATGTAGGGCCAATTTTATCAGTGTTATGTGTGAAAACAGCCAATGTTGTATTTCCCCTTTTCTATTGCCATCTCCTTTGCACTTTGCTCTCTTCTTCCTCTCCCCGCATTCTGAGTTCAATGGGTACCCCAGCACTGTATATACCTCTTTTTTGTCTTTGTTTTTTCATTTTATTAACCCCAGACCTGCCTGACAAAGGACCCTGTGAGGTCCAACAGCTTGAATACCTCCACCAATTGGAGTTGGTCCAATAAAAGATATCACCATACTACTTTGTCTCTATTGCCTATATTTAAGACCAACACGGCAAACCCAACTTTCTGTACACAAATTAAAACTAGGAAGCTAGTAAGGATTATGGCATGCTGACTTTTCAAAAGAAAAACATAGTTAGGGCTACAGTTTTGTTATGGTAAATCATTGCACAGCAGAGGTGATGATCAACAGTCATGGAAAGGTCACCAAATAATGTAGTTTCCACTCCATCAGCTTGCAAAAGAATGTTTGAGTATTGCAAATGCCTGTTTTTAACACACTGCCAATATAAATAGTATTCCTGTTTAACATACACCTTTTCATTAATCTGTCTACAAATATTGATATTTAGAATCCAGGCTTCTCTGATCTAATTTTGTCCTAAATGTGTTTAACTTCTCTTTTGTTTGCTGTGTTTTCTGGAACATCTGACATTAGTTGCTTATATCTGAGTAATAATTTTAAAAAGACAGAATTAAAAAACAAAATTTTTGAGAACATCAGATACTCAGCTAGTCAGAACCACAGGTAGTCAGAACTACCATATCATGAATAATGCGGTTGCAGCTAGCTAAATGCAGATTCATTTTTGCATTTAATTGATAAACATAGATTTTCCCCTGTCCTTCAGTTCCTGCAGGGTTCTACACTTGACTGGCAATGTTAATATTAGCCATGGACTCATGGAATGGTAAAAGCCATCTGTACAAGTGAATAACATTTATGGCCTAACACTCCTCCATACATTGAATGGATGCGAAGATTAAAGGCAGATGTAGTGATAAGACCTTTCAGTAGCACTTCCATGGAGGTACTGACCATTGTGGTACACCTGGCACCATTCAATCATAGCCAAAATAACCTCTTACCTAGATACGGGGGAAATAATAGAACTTCTTTTAATGTGGCAAGTGGTAAAAGTAGCTCAGATTTCTATACCTGAATGTGTTAATACATAAATTTCTTGTGAAACTTCTGCATTTCTTTCATGATCCTCTGTTGTCTGTGACCCAGGTTCATGTAATTGCTGCCACAACAAATCCTTTCACTTGGAAATATAAGAACATAAGAAGTGCCATATTGGGTCCGACCAATGGTCCATCAAGCCCAGCATCCTTCTCCAGCAGTGGCCAATTTTGGTCGCTTGGAAGAAGTACCCAACAGGTCACAATGGGGCAGTCCGTTCCCTGTTGTTCACTCCCAGCTCCCAACAGTAAGAGGTTGCATACCCCAAACCTACCTGGCTAATACCTGCTAATGGATCTATCTTCCAGAAACTTGTCCAACCCTTTCTTCAACCCAGCTATACTTTGACCACATAAACCTTATACTTTAACCATATACATGAACCTTGAACCACATCTGGCAACAAGTAACACAACTTAATTGTGCGTTGAGTGAAAAAAAATACTTTCTTTTATTAGTTTTAAATCTGCTACTTGTTAGTTTAATGGAGTGTCGCCTAGTTCTAGTACTGTTTGAGAGGGTGAATATAATAACATTTCCCTATTAATTTGTTCCACCCCACTCATGATTTTATAAACTTCTATCATATCCCCTCTGTCATCTCTTTTCCAAGCTGAAGAGTCCCAACCTATTCAGCCTCTTTTCATAGGGGAGCTGTTCCATATCATTTTTGTTGCCCTTCTCTGTACCTTTTCTATTTCCACTATGTCTTTTTTGTGATGGGACAACCAGAACTGCATACAATATTCAAGGTGCAATCACACCATAGATTTATATAGTGGCGTTATGATATTAATTTATTCTCTATTCCTTTACAAATAATTCCTAATGTTCTATTTGCTTTTTTTACGGCTGCTGCACACTGAGCTGACGATTTCAGTATACAGTCTATAGTGACTCCAAGGTCTTTTTCCTGTGTGGTAACATCTAATTTAGAACCCAGCATTGCGTACATAATGTTTAGATTGCTTTTCCCTATGTGCATCACTTTACACTTGTCCCCATTTAAATTCCGTCTGCCATTTAGATGCCCAGTCACCCAGTCTCACAAGTTCCCCCTCCAATTCTTCACAATCTGCCCGTGTTTTAACTGCCTTGAATAACTTGGTGTCATCTACACATTTGATCACCTCACTCTTTTATCCCCTTTCCAGATCATCAATAATTACATTAAACACCAGTTCCAGGTACAGATCCCTTTGCCCATGTCATGTATAACCTATGTCACCTGTTACTTTGTATACCAATGGTAGGGAATGGCTTCTGTACTTCTCTGAAGCTACTGAAGGTGGCCACTGTCAGAGACAGAATGTTGAGCTTGTTGGACCATTAGTCTGACCCAGGATGGCATTTCTTATGTTCCCTTATTTCAATACTTTTGTCCCCTGAAGCAATATACAACTGTTGGGTATAGTAGGTGCTCTCTGGCCATTTCAGGGATACCCAATCAACGACTGGCAATTCCAGAGATATTTAAGAGATGGAGACAAAGTAGTTTGAATGATATCTTTTATTGGACCAACCGTTGTTGGTAGAAATGTGCATGCTTTGGACCTCACAGGGTCCTCCTTCAGACAAGTTGGAGTCAAAATCACACTTCAGCTACACTTTCTCTGAATTTAAAGTTTAACTTATTGATAACAGGTAAGAGTTCAAGTTGGGTTCATTTGATGATTCCTACTGTGCAAGGTTAGGACCTTGAAAACTTCTTTTCAAATTGCAGTTCAGATTTCTTCATCAGAATTTGCTGTGCTTGAAATCCTCAGCATTCAGTCTGATTACCAGCATCCCATGAATCAATCGCTTAAAGTCCTTGACAGAAGGTGTCTTTAGACTGATTTTTTCCGGACCTACTCCAGGGGTGGTCAGCCCCACAGCACTGGGTTTAAACAGACCCAGTGTTGCTTTAGCCCACATGGCACCCCCTCCCCAACACCAAAGCTACAAGCAGATCGGCTGCCACCCGCAGCTCTATGGTGTTGCCAGGGCAACCCCCAGCCTGAAGTGGTGCTGCAGCGACTGTCCATGAGTAGATGGGCTGCTGCTCCACCTCTGGGCAGTGCTCCAGGTTTGGGAAGCCCCCTCCACTTGTGGTACTCCTGGATGTTCCGGAGCACCACAGGTAGAGCTGACGTGGAGCAGGCAGCGCCCAGGTGGCCTGCCTTTAAACGGATGGATCACCCGGGGGTGATGTGGAGCAGAGGCGTGGATGTCGTTTGTCTAAAAGCTACCAAAGTAGTTCTTCATTTCACTTGAGTCCACCTGTTGTTTCATCTCAGACTGGTAGGTTCTTAAATGAAAAGTTCTACTGGTTTCTGCAAGCTGCTAGCATTTGAAGAAACACTCTGGCACTGCCACTCAAGCAGGCCAAACACCAGCAACCCATACATATTATAATTCAACCACAATATAGATCCTCCAAATATCCAGTAGGGACAAGTAATCACTTGGAATCCAAGTTATACAAATTTTAATCACTTTTGAAAAGTTTTATCAGGAGACCGAGTGTTCCTACTAAAAAGTCAAAATTAATAACTATTCAGTAAATCCCATTATAGAGGAGTGTCGATTTCATCCATGTGGTAAATTACTGCTGATTACAAAAGGCAAGAAATCAGAAAAACTGGTCATATCACAATATAATGCAGATCTGAAGTTCATATATTGCTCTATAAAACCAGCCAATATCCAGATAATGGAACTTTTCAGATTTCATTGTTGAAAGCATTCATTTTACAATTACAAAATCAAAAGTTGAGATTAATCTGTCTCGTGTTATTGAAATACAATGTTCAAACTTAAATTATTTTTACAGACGAGACTAAGCTTTCAGTTTACAATTTTGAGAATAGTGCATCTTAAAGGATTCAAATCTGAGTACTAAGTTGGAGGTAATACTCTAGTTTGGCTTTTAATAGTTAAGAGAATGGTTAAGTCTGTGTGTAGTCTCCAAGTCAAGGCAAGACAGTTGGCTGAAGATTTAGGGTGTTAACAAATGGGACAACAGCCTGCTGGAGTCAGGGTTCAGTCCATGCAGCCCCCATTCGCATGTTTTGCATGTAGACCCTAATAAATGGGTAGCGTGTAGTTCATGTGTGTTCATGCAGCCCCCACTCAGCCCCTATTTGCAGGTTTAGTGTAACCAGCCTATTAAATGGGCAGGCATTCTTCCCCACCATGGTCCACCCACATATCACGCCCCCCCGTCTCAGTATCCTGCCCCATGTCATGATTCACAGCTACGGCAAACCATGGGAACAAGAAACCTCCCCAGCTGTTTCTTCACGATCTCAGTTACATTCCACTCTCTCATCTCTACCGGGGCTTCCACTCTTCCATTCTGCTGAACTTTGAACTGCAGCAAGCTTGCACAGTGTCTGCCACTAATCATGCATGCATACTACCTCATTGTACATGTGTGCCACTGCGCATAGGCTGCCTCGGAGGATGGGTTTGCCAGTTCTCTCTATGCTGAATGCAAGGAGGCTGCACAGAAACTAATTATTGGGACTCAGACATGAAGGCACACATTAGTAGTGGGGGCTCCATGTCCAGTGGGTGGTAGTGGCCATATGGTGGGCGGGGATGAACCCCTAATAAACTGGTGAGTGGACAACCATCTGCTATGGGTTATCTTGTTTGTTAACACCCTTAGACAGGATCCTCCATTTCTGAGTTTTGACTTGTCAAGACTCGTTCCTTTCCCTGTACTGGTCTTGGGTGTAGATAATGATATTCACATTTTCTCCTCTTGAACTTTGGACAACATTAGATACTGATATCTTAAGATACAGAGAGCACTGACTTGGTGTGATTTTTTTTTGCCTCTCACTAAAGTACAGACCCAAACCTCTGTTGAAAAGTTGAACAACCTGCAAGGTTTTAATCTAGGCTGTTGCACTGAATATTCTGTTATGGATACATGCTGTCTTGTCTTTTTGTTGAACGTAACACCTGTTATTTTTAGCCTGACATTGTCACTCACTTCTTTCTCCTTTTACTAGTTTTTCTTAGCGCTTACATTACACACAAATACAGCTTCATTTTCCTTTTTAAAGTGTTTATCTTGGGAAGGGTTAAAATTTCTTTTTAAAATGTCCATTGCATGTTTACAGAAATCTTCATGAAAGCTCTCTCTAATTTAACTGATCCACCAGCAGCATTATTATTACTATTTAATGAATATTTTTGCATGCAAGAAAGGGACAAAATGAAGAGGAACATCTTAATAACGAAAAGTAATTTTGTTAATTAAATATCACTCTAATCTTTCAGTTCTTTGTGTACTGATTCCTTTCATTTGTTCAGAAATGCTGTTTATTAAAATATACTGTTGAAGGCAGACTTTCCTATAAAAATTCTCTTGGAACCCTACGGGTTTATATATCTGATCATTCCCAAATTGGAATGTTATATTCAGTGAACCTTTACATTTAGGATTTTAGCTGATTACCCATATTATTCAATTATTATACATGCAACATACTTTTTAAAAAAATTAATAATAATCCCATTGTGAGAATAGCTACATTGCTTCTTTCACATGAGTTTGCTAGATACACATTTAGCAACAGATTCTTGGACTCAATACATGGAGAATAAAAGTTGATAAGCAGTTTTATGGTACTAAGGCAAAAGCAGCTGTGAAGGACATTGCAATTTTGCTGTGCAGTAACCAATCAGAAATAAATGATTAAGCAAGAGAAAGATTGAGCCATGAAATAAAAGGAACAAGTGATTTGGTCGCAGTGGGCAAAAAACCTAAAAATATATGGTTTGATCGTACGTGCAAGAAAGCTTTGTCATCAGCTGTAGGATAAACTGTTACTACTAAAATAATAACATCTCCAGTGACTATAGAAATAGTATTAAAACTGATGAACAATTGTGTGTTTGGGCAGAAAGCATGCTAAGCAAATAAAAAATAGAGAAAATAACTGAAACCAAAATAAACACACAGATCCTGGTGGAGCCTGTGGGACAATTGGGATCTTTATTTATTATTATTAACATTTGATCCTTCAAGAGTCATTCTAGAAAGTGGTGAGTGTTACTTCCTTGGTAGGTAGGTAGTTCTTTATTCAGATCAGCAAATTTGCTATTGACAGTATAAATAAATACAAAAGATAAAATAGATAAAAAACAGAATAAATCTATAATAGTAAATCACAACAATCTCACAGAGTAATAGCTCTACAATCATTACCAAAAGGTAGCACACCTCTATCAGTAGTGGAGATCAAATTTCTTCAAAAAGGATATGAGACCACCCCAAAGAGCTTTGCGTTCTCGTTCTAGGACCAGGAGAAACATTGCCACCCAGTTAATTAGTGTCACATCTGTTGAAGCCAGTACGGTCAGGTAAATGGGAGTAGCATCACTAATCCACTGCTCTCTCAATGTCATATATTGTGGGCACTGGAAAAGAACATGCGGCAGGGTCTCTAATACCTGGACACCACCTACAGGTTCTGGCCTCCCTAGGGATTAGTTCTCTCCTCCCCTTAACCTCGGCTGTATTGAATAAATTAAAGTGGAAAAGGGTCGCCATTTTCCGTACTCTTGGATCTTGTATATAGTCTAAATAGGGCTCTAAGCAGGCCTTTGTTTTTACCTTCAAATATTGGTGTGATATTCTATTAGTAGTAAACAGTTCTAAATCCTTTTGGTGGGCCCATTCTTTTATTCTTATTCTGATCTCTCGCTTCGTGAGTCTTCTATGTGGGAGCCCATCCTCCTCCACCAGGAGGGTAATTGCACCTGCTATTTTCTTTAAGTATCTTAACCAAGGGTACTGGATATTTTCGCATTTGCCCACTGGTTGTAGAAGAGGATGTTGTCGTGGCTGTGAATAAACTTGCCCTGGCTAAGGCACCGGGGATAGATGGGATCCCCCCGGAACATTTTAAGAACTTCACGGCCTGGTGGATTCCTCTCTTGGCTAGATTTTTTACAGTAGTTAATTGTAATAAGCGAATCCCCCCGCATTGGGCAACAGCAGTTATAGTCCCAATTTTAAAACAGGGAAACCCGTGCGATCCAGCCTGTTATAGGCCGATTAGCCTGCTTCCTGTACTGGGTAAATTATACACCAGAACATTGCTCCTAGCGCTGGAAAAGTGGGTTTACCTGGACCATCCCCTTAAAGAAGAACAGGTGGGCTTTAGGAAGGGACAGTCAATGATATATAATTGTTTTGTCTTGCAGCATTTGATTGATAAGTATGTGGTTATCAAACGTGGGAATCTTTTTGCTGCCTTTATTGATGTTACTAAGGCGTTTGATTCTGTTTGGAGAGAGTGCTTATGGGCTAAATTAAGGAAGATGCGAATACCCCGGGATTTGCTGGACCTGCTTATAAAACTCCACCATGATACTAAGGCAGTGGTCAGGTTGGATTTAAGAGGAAAAGTTACCCGGGAGTTCTCCCTCCGTCAGGGGGTGAGACAGGGATGTCTGCTTGCCCCGCTTCTTTTTATTTTGTATATAGATGGCCTGGTGCCAACTATCTCTGCGACTACTCCAACACCACCACGGATTGGGGAGAGATATCTTGTCTTCTATATCCAGACAATATTGTTATTTTCTCCCAAACAAGACGGGGCCTCCAGCAAACATTATCAGGATTGCATGGTTATTGTAGGAAGAATGCCCTGACCATTAATATGGCAAAATCAAATGTGATCTCATTTGGGAAATCTCGAATGAAGTTAAGTGGTAGGTAGGAGGTAAAGAGCTTAGCCCAGTACAACACTATACGTAATTAGGAGTGGTATTCTCCGCGGGGAATTGTTAGAATAAGAATCAGGATAGGATTATTAGTAAGGCGAAGCAAACAATAGGAGGCCTTTCTAGGCTATACTTTGCTGCCCCAGCAGCCACAGTAAGCCAGATGTTAGACATCTCTTATTCTAAAGTTATTTGTAGTTTGACCTATGGAGGGGAAATAACTGCTATGGGGAATGTGAGCAAGATGGAGGTTCCTCAGAACTCCTTCTTCCGAATTATTCTGGGGGCGCCTAGGGTGACCCCGCTTGCTATGTTGAGGCTGGAGACAGATATGCTGACTATAGCTGCACATCTGAACCTCAGACTTCTCTCGTTTTGGAAACAGCTTACGGGAGAAGTTTCAGGCATAGCACGCAACTGTACTTCCTTAGTATAATTTTTCTGGGTTAGAGAAAAGAATATGCAATGTGCATTTAACTGCTCTGTGTTAACACTATTCTTTAAGATAAAAAGGTGTGTCAGTATACCCAGGGTACACACCAGAATAATGCAGTATTTCTTAAGAAATTAACAATTAAATATTTGTAACTAAATACTTTAATGACCTTTACATTATGGTCCAGATTTAACTTCCCTTTGAAATGAGTTCACCACTCAAGCCTCTCAAACCCTTAATTTTACTAACCTTTTTAGGGCTAAAGTTGCTATTTCATTTATAAAATTACTGCCAATGGATTTTATTAATGTGGAAAAAGCCTACTACTGCAGTGGTAAACTTTCAATACTGTTTTGGCTTTTGCTATGGAAGAAGATAGTTCTGATCCCCACATCTTTTTGGAGAATCTTTTAAAGATTCCATTCTTAAGCTAGCCTTTGTCTCTGCTTCCAAATCTTTTTGTCTAAATTGGTGGATCTAAATATCTTTTCACCTTTTCTGACTCATAATCACAGGCTCCCTTCTCTCTCCAGACCTCATTTGCTTTATAGTCCTCTGAAGCCTTTTGGACATTTTTCAATTAACCTAGTCCTGCTGTTTCACTTTTTAAAGTATCTGAAAAGCTCTTACAGTTTTTTCTGGCAGCTTACTCCGATTCTCTGGCTGAGTCAAGTTACTCCTATTTCTCAAAAAGATGTCAATTGTGCTGTAGCTGTATTCCTTTTGTCTTCAGTAAGAAGTTTTAAATTCATAATAAATTGTGAAAAATAAGGTATTTTATCAGTTGGGCTAGAGAGAGAAATTTAGGATAGCCTCGATGCTGCTTTTTCTTTATAAATCAAAATAAACCCAGTCACAATTGACATGACCAGCTATAATGTACTGTACAAAGTTCTCAGAGTGTCAACTCTCTTATAGAAACCATATTCTCTTATAGAAACCTTAATCTTACATATTTAGAGTCTGATCACAATGTAAGCAATGCAGGGGCGAGACTGCAGATGCAGCTGTCCCTGGGCCCTGAGATTTGGTGGACCCACAAACCCCCAGTAGGAGTCAGAAGCTCTGCATCAACCCTCCACCCCAGCCATTGAGGCCAGGATCCTAGCAGCCTTCTCCCTCCTCCCATGGAAACCTGTCCTTCTCGCTGCTGCTTCAGAACTTTGCTGGTTATGCTTAGGCTGGAGGAGTGCACGGAATTCAAAGGAACCCTGGTAGCGCTGTTGGAGCTTCCAGAGTCTCGGTGCCAGATGGAATCAGTGGCTTGCCTGGGAGGTATGTGTGTTTGGGGGAAGCCATGATGGGCTCTGTATGGAGTTATCAGGGGAAGCAAGTCACTCTGCCATGGCCCCAGTCAGGGTGAGGCAAGGGGAAGGCACTCTGCCTCAGGGAGCGCTGGAAACCTGTGGAGCGTGTGTGCCAAGAGAGTGTTGGGTAAGAATGCATGTGGGTGTGGGGGAGAGAGAATGTGTGTGTGTTTGTGTGTGTGTGTGACAGGAGAGTATGCATGGGGGAGGGTGTGTGTGTGTCACAAGAGAGTGCATATATGTGATTTCTTTTATTCTCCGGGTGTTTTTAGAGGATCCACTGTTTGTTCCCCTTAGTGGTTTTTTTCCTTTTACCCATTACTGTCCCCTTTTGAATAGTTTTAAACTCATCTTACATGGATTTTTAAGTTGTTTTATTGGCTTTTAATGAAGTAATGTTGTAGAGTGCTCTGTGAGTATATGCATCGGGGGTAGGGTGAGAAGGGCATGTGTGCAGGAGTGGGTATCTGAGGGGAGAGTGCAAGTATGTGAATGTGTGTATATGATGGAAAGTGCATGTATGTTGGGGGGGGTATATGAAAGGGGGTGTCACACCAAGCATCTTTGTGGTCTGCCTGGCAGAGCGGGTGAGGAGGGAGCCTCATTCCATCTTTTGCACTGGGGCCCATGGAAACCTTGCTACTCCTCTTAAATGCCTTCAACTCATATTAATTTTAGTGATCTTAGGGGTGGAAACCAAGACAAATCAAATTCTTTTGGCTTTATACTGAGAACAGAATTTTGTGACCTTAGATTCAAACCCTAAATGTATAAGGATAACCATAAGACTAGGTGCTGCATGTAGCCAAGTTTTAAATACGTTCATACGAGGAAGTAGAGACTGGTTATATTTTATGTTAAGAAATACCATACATTGGATATATAAGAAAACATCACATTAAAATTTTCTTCTGTTTGTACTTTGTTATTTGCATTGTGTAAAATTAATACATTTAAAAGCGTGTTCTCACTGTTCTAATCGAGAGATATCCTCCCATGTAGATAATCATAGACATAAAGCACACAATCAATGGAAGGAGTGTTTGCACAGCTAGGCGTGTGTCCGCTTTCATGGATATGGCCTGTTCAGCATTGCTTCACCTTTCTAACATTAATGGAAATTTCTCTTGCTGTGCAACCTTCCCAGAGTATCATTCAGTTATCTCTAATTCTAATCGGAATCAACAGTCCAGAAGCTTTTAAAGTAAAAAAAGAAAAGCTAGAGGAAGGAACAGTCTTTGTACAGGACTTGTACTATTTGCATTAGAGTATCTGGAAAATTATCCAGAGTAAAAGGAGAGAGAGAGAGAAATGACAGACCCATCAGGTTGTCAGCTGCACGGCGTCTATAGCAACAACTGATTGACTGGGAAACAAAGTATAGGCTAGGCACTGTCATCCCCTTGGCCAGAAAAAAAGACTATGGGTGTTTTCAGACGTGACGGGTTCTGCCATGGCCACGGACTGCTCCGAGTCATAGCGGGAGCCATCACTCCAGCTGGGATTGGACCCGGTCACCAAGCAAAGGTTATGGTGGCTGGAGAGACACATGAACATGCATCCACGCATCCCCACCCCCATGCTACTTGGAGTGACCTGCCCCCTCCCCTGACGGACAGCCATGGCAGCCTATGATGGCCGCCATGGCTGCCCAAAAGTGCCGCCACTCCAGACTCAGATAAGTACAATGGGCCATCATCCTTTATCCCAAGTCGGGTAGTCCTTGCCCAGTCAGTGGTAGCCCAGACTATGAGCTGGGAATGGTGCTGACTCACAGCCCAGGATAACATCACCCACAAACCAGGTAACAGCCCAGGTTAACATCTGGTGGCCGACTGTAGGCGACACCCAGTTTAATCTGATGGCAGCATGGTTTAATCCACCTGATTAAACCATGCAGCTGCCATGTCTGAAACACCCTTTGTTTATTAATCTAGATTAATGGAAAACAAACTAAAGATTGTTGGGCCAAGTGCCCATCTGGGTTTTAGAGGACATATTTTCAGAATCAAAGGTGGCATTATTTATGTACCCAACATCTGCTGAAAATCAATATAAATTAGGAACCTCAATGCTATTTTTGTTTTGAAAATCGACTCTTGATGCTTCTTCATAATTATAAAAATAGAATGGCACAAACCATTATAAGATGCCTTGAGGGAAGGGTGGGATAAAAGTTGGTTAAATAAATAAATGAACCAGTCTTTCTTCAAAAACAGAAAATTAGCAGTCAGTAAGATCAACTCAGTAAGTATCCCATCAAATTCATTCCTCAGCCACAAATGTCATTCCTCATCATTTTTTTCCTAACAACACTTCTTTCCAGAGTCAGTCTAAGCTTCTGACATAAATAATCATTTTAGAAAGCCCAGATGACCAAGAAGTCTGTAGATCATGAAGTTAATCTAGAATTCCTTTAGGAATATGGCACTTCCCCTTTTGTGAAGTAAATACCAAGAGGAGTTCAACAGGTTGGATGCTTATCTACCTGTTGACTGCAAAAACTTCTTCAAAATATACTACTACTTTCCTATATCAGACCATTCCAGCTTCTTGGAAAGATTTAGGTGAATTCCAGTTATTGCAACAAATGAATGAGGTTTTAAATTTTTGATAGCAATGAAGGTTATGACTCAAGAGCATCACCTGTTAAAATAGTATTGGAGACACTGATAATTCCCCTGCCCTAGATCTGCAGTTCAGAACCATCAGACTCTATCTGGTTTGCAATTTCATTGTTCCAGATAATTGAAAGCTATGCCTGCAGCTGTGTTTTCTTCCCATCCCATCCAATTATGTGCCATAATCCCTTGCTGCTGTATATAATGTAGTATTTTTCCTGCTGACCATCACAAGGTGGATTCCATTGGGGACAGGCATTCAAATTTCTAAATATACCCAACTATAATAACAATTGTTTTTATGCCCTTTTGTCATTTTCTAGGGCTAAAAATAAAATCTGGGTATTAGATTTGTCATAGGTTTTCTGCTGTCCATACACTAGGGGTTTGCAGGAGGGCACAATTTCATTTTCATTTTAGCTTAGTTTCCCTGCTAAAAAAAAATAGTTATGTTTTTTCGTTTTGTTTTTGTTTAAAATTTCATTTTCAATTCATTCCTATGGACATGCTGGGCATTTGCTTGCATGACTTGCTTTTGCTTAATAGTGGTTTTAAGTTGATACTGTCATACTTTCTCATCTCCAAGCTGTGCTGTTAACTGTAGGGTGTCCCATCCATTGCAGAGACTGGCTGACAGCCAGCGGGAGTTAGAGACAACACAGTGGTGCTTGCCTGCCTTCAGAGAGGTGACATTTGCATTTGAGAGGATGGGAGAGTAAGAAAGAAACACCTGTCTGATCCAGGGTGCCAAGGACAACTCTCCTTGCAGGCAGAATCAGCATGTGGGCACAGAGGGCTCTTACTCTCTGTCATTCAGACGGACAGCAGCAGCAACAGAGTGTGGACACAGTGTCCAGTGTCTCCCACATTTAGCTTGGCAGAACTCCAGCTATCACAGGGCTCCAACTTGCAGGGAGTGCCCCAAGGTGGCCTGGTGTCATATGAGATAGATAGGTGCCATATGAGACAGGCGGGCACTGGTGAAAACATAAAGTTGACAGAACCTGGCCCAGCGATCACAGGGTTTCAACATGCAGAGAGTGCACCAGGGTTGGCTGGTCAACATATTTATTTATTTATTTATTTATTTATTTCTTCACATTTATTAGCCGCCCCCTCATGCCCATGGCATCTCGGGGCAGCTCACAACACTAAAACAACAATAAAATACATAAAACAACAGTATAAATAATCTAAAAACTACCCCCCCCCCAAACATTCCCCTATCCTACCCTCCCACCCTCCCCTCCGAAGGCCTGGGCAAACAGCCAGGTCTTACAGGCTCGACGAAAAGCCATCAGACCCGGGGCCAGGCAAGCTTCCTCTGGGAGGGAGTTCCAAAGCCGCAGCCCGGCCACCGAGAACACCCTCTCCATCGTCGCCCCCCATTTAACACGGGGGACCTCCAGGAAGGCACCCCCGGAAAACCAAAGGGGCCGCCCTGGGGCGTGGAAGGCGAGGCGGTTCCCAAGGTATGAGGGGCCAGACCATATAGGGCTTTATAAACCAACACCAGCACGTTGAATCTGGCTCAGTACGCTATAGGCAGCCAGTGCAGAATGCAGAGCACAGGTGTAATATGCTCCAGTCACCTCGTCCCCGTAAGGAGATGGACCGCTGCATTCTGCACCAGCTGCAACCTCCGAACCAGAACCAAGGGAAGCCCCACGTAGAGCGCATTGCAGTAGTCTCGCCTCGAGGTGATGAAGGCGTGAATAAGAGTGGCCAGGTCGGGCCCGGAGATGTATGGGCGCAGCCTCCGCACCAGAAACAGCTGGCGAAAGGCTCCAGACATCGGGAGAGCAACGAGACAGTGGGACCTGGGTCGGTCGAAAACGAGAGGTACAGCTGAGTATCATCAGCATATTGGTGACAACGCACCCCGATCCCTCTCACTATCTCCCCCATATATACATTAAACAAAAGCGGAGACAGGATCGAACCCTGCGGAACGCTGCAGGTCAAGGCCTGGGGGCTAGATGTTTCAGCCCCCAGCACCACCCGCTGGCTTCTCCCTGAGAGGAATGAGCAGAACCACCCAACGACAGTCCCGTCCAGACCCCCAGGTCTCGCAGCCATCTCAACAGCAGTCCATGGTCCACGGTATCAAAAGCGGCCGAGAGATCTAGCAGGATCAAGAATGTAGAACATCCTGCATCCATCTCCCGGCGGAGATCATCCACCAAAGCCACCATCGCCGTCTCAGTGCCATAGCCAGGGTGGAACCCAGATTGAAAAGGGTCAAGGAAACCAATACAGTCCAGGTGTGCCTGGAGCTGCAGAGCCACCGCCCATTCAATAACCTTCCCTAAAAAGGGGAGATTAGTGATGGGGCGGTAACTGGCGAGTGCGTCCACATCCAGCGAAGGCTGCTTCAGCAGGGGTCACACCACAACCTCCTTGAGACCGTGCGACAACCTCCCCTGCCGAAGGGACGTGCTAACCACCCTCGCCAGAACCGACCTCAGTGTCTCCCTGGAAGCTTTTGCCAACCAGGACGGGCACAGATATAGTTCACAACTCGTGGCTCGAACAGACCCCAAGACATCCACCGCATTGGCCAGCGTCACTTCCTGAATCTCCTCCCAGAAAGATCAACCAGACAGTGCCTCCATAACCTCGCGCTCCTCTCCTACTGCATCCAACCCAGTGTTGAAGTTACTCTGGATCTGAGTGATCATGTCTGCAAAGTAGGTGGCAAACTCCTCACAGCAGGCCTGGGACAAGTCCCCATCGAGGCGGATGGAGACTGGACTGACCATCCCCCGCACCACCCGGAATAAATCCACTGGATGCGACTTTGCAGATGCTATGAGGGCAGCAAGGAATTCCTTCCTTGCTGTCCTCACAGCCTCAACATAGGACCGCAAATGGGTCCTATGGAGAAGTCGATCAGATTCAGAGAGAGTCAGATGCCAGCGTCGCTCTAGTCTCCTGCCTACCCGCTTCATACACCGCAGCCCCTCAGTAAACCAAGGGGCCCTGAGGTGAGGAGACGGGGGCAGGGGACGTCTCGGAGCCACCCTATCGATAGGCGCCCCTAGCAAGATATTCCAATGCTGTACCAGCACATCGACAGAGTGGCCGTCAGGGTCCAGGGATAATTCCCTCAGAGCCTCCTGGAACCGCTGCGGTTCCATCAGCCTCCGAGGGCAGACCAACCTAACTGGTCCATTCCCCTTCTGGAGGGGGTGCACTAGGAGACTGGCCTGCAGGAGATAATGATGTAGGGATTAATGGCAAGTGGGCAGTTGGCAGCACCCCAAATGTAACAGGGTGTCAACTTGCAGAGAGTGCCCCAGGAGGGCAGAATAATGAGGTGGGGTGGAGAGAGAGAGACTGGCATTTGACAGCCAGCATTTACGCAGGACGAGTTGTGAGCAGAGAGGGAGGGTATGCAGGCAGGAGCAGCAACGTTCACCCTGGACATGACTCCAAGTCACAGGGCAGCTCACGGGATCCCAGACACAGTAGGTTGACCTTCAGGAAACCTGCTTCTCCACCAACACAAGTGCCATCCATGAACAGTGTGGACTAATTATGTCACCCACATCAGAGATCACCCATTCATTCGGCACAGTGGTGGGTGGGCAAGAGATGAGTTCCACAGCCACCCTAGCCAGGCCCCACCATGCCTGGCCCTTGTGTGCCCAGTAGAGGATCGCAGGTAACATCCTCGCAGGGCTCATCCTCGGAGCTCTGGACCACACTCTCTGCACTGTCTCCTGTGGGGTGAAGTTGGGGTTGCCTACTGCCCCCACCCCAATGGCCTGTGCCCACAGTGCCTGTTCAGAGATTGTCCAGCAGAGTGGCAAAGAAAAACTGCTGCTGTTGTTGGCCCTGCTGCTGCTGGCAGTGCTGATAGGTGTTCTGTACAATTCCTCTTCCCTGCCAGTGGGATGGTCACTCCCCCCCACCCGCATCGGTGACCTGCTCCTGCCTCATGCCCTTTTCTGCCCTCCGTAACTGCTCTATTAGGCTCTGCTTCATGAGAGTGAAGGTTCCACGCTAGCCATGGCTCATGGTGATCAGAACATAATCCTCCCAGTGAAGGTTGGGGCCAAAGCATTGCTCCAGCTGCTCACTCAGCTTAGTAGTTTGTCTCTGTGATATTCCTTTCTCCTTGCTTTTACTTATGTAGTGGTGTTTTTTTATTGCAATATTTAATTTTGATTTTCTCCCTGTCTGTCTGTCCATGTATTCCTAATCTCCTGTCCAAACTTTCCTTCCCCTTCCCCTAAATAGGATTAGATTTTAGAATAGGTATATAATACAGGATTAGATTTTAGGATAGGCATATCATATAGGGTTTATATAGGATAGATATAGCATAGGAGTGTTACGTATACAGTACAGAATTTCTGCTTTTATAAGTTTATACAGATTTGTTAAGATTTGCTAGAATTATAGATAGTTATATTTTTATATAGATTAGGAGGTTTTTCTTGTTTCTTGATCTGTCTGTGCTGTGATTACTCGTGTATTACTGTCTGTGACATTGGGCTCGATCCCAAACCACACGCACTGTGGAAAGAGCATGCACACATCTCACGTGCAACCTGCGCATGGATTGTGTGCGCACCCATGTGGGCAGACTTGAGCCCACTGTCACTGTAACCATATTAAATAAAAACATGAAGAAGGGTAATCAAAGCAACACTACCTCTGGGGTGGAGGCACCTTCAGGCTGGGGACAAGGGCACAATCACAGGCAAGGACTTGGAAACCCCTGCCTCCCCATCCCTCCTCCCCCCCCCTCCTCAAGCTGGTTAGGACAGCCTTCTTTCAGAGGCTCTTGCAGTTGGAGAAGGCTTTTCCTCTGGCTTTATGAAAAGAGGAGCCCCAGCCTTTCACCAGTAGTGTTGGTATTAGAAGGAAGAGAAAAACAAAGCTGGTACTTTTTGAGGCAGCACCCCATGTTAGTGCCAGTGGTGCTAGTGGTGGGTGGTCCTCTGAAAGCAGCAGACCAGGCATCCATAGGGAGTTTGGGCACATCTCCACTGTCTGCTTCAGCCCCAGCAGCCCTGTGTGCAGCAGAGAGTGCTCCCCTGATCCACAGGCCTCCCGCCGCAGCGGCAGCAGCAGCAGCAGCAGCAGCCCATTCCCATGCTCCCCTTTGAGAGAGGATCTTGAGAGTGAAGGGAGTGTGGCAGGCACCTCTCAACCTCTTCCTCTTCCACCTTCTATCCCCCAAGAGGATGAGGCAGTAGCAGTCCCTAGGGAGTTTGGGCGCATCTCCACTGTCACTTCCCATTAAGAAGGTGGGAGGAGCACCTTGCAAGTCCAGCCTGTGGGAACACTTCAGCCAGGGTGAAGATCGGCAGGAGGTGAAGTGTCTCCTCTGCGAGGTGATGGTGAGGTTATTCCCATAAGCCACTGGCACAGTTGTTGTGCCGCCACATGTTGGCCTGGGATTTGCCACCAAAGTGCAGTACTGCTGGCAAGAGTGGCAGGCAGTGGGTTTGCTACAGGCAGCAGACCCTCCTCCTCCCCTCAGCACCATTCCTTGGGCCAGGGCACGCAGCAGGCAGAAACTCCCCAGACTCATCTCCATCTCCACCAGCAGCAGACCACCATGGATGAGCTGTGGTAGGGTCAGAAGCCATGATCCAGGCAGCATCCTGTGTCGGTGCATATCACCAGGCGGGTGCGGGAGGTGCTTGCCCTAGAACACCTGCCCTTCTCCCTGGTAGACTGCCTGAGCTTCTGTCACCTGACAGAGCTGGTTGATCCCTGGTTTAAAGTGCCTAACTGCACCACCTATAGCCAGCTGGTGGTGCCATCCCTGTACTGGAGAGCATGGGAACAACTACTGGAGCAGCTGGCAGGGGCGGAGGGGTGCACTGTGCACTTTACATTAAATATCTGGAAAAGTATGAGTGCATAGCATGCATATATGTCGCTTACTGGTGGTAAGCAGGAATAGAGGGGGCAGACGTGTGGGGGCTGGGCACTGCTGCACACCCAGGTCATGGACCCACCTAAGCCACTCCTCCAGGAATATTCTGCAAACAGTGAATGCAATGCTGGAGGAGTGGATAAGTCAGGCACCCAACACAAGGGGCTTTTTGTGACGAACAATGGGGCAAACATTATGGTGGCCATGCTGCAGGGCGGTTTCACAAGTATATGGTGTGCAGCACACACACTCCACCTGGAAAAAATGAGGGGGGGAGGCTTTGGAATGGGTGGGTAACCGTATGTAAGAATCACGAAGGTGGTAATACGTGTGCCTACTAAGCACTCTACAAAACAAAATTAACAGCAGACAGCTTCAGACAGATGAGCTAATACCTTTCACAGTGCCCTCCCTCCAGCATCCCGACTAATATTGTTTTGCCTCTCAGGCACATGTCAGCCAGCCTGAGAGGCAAAACAAAAACAAAATTAGCAAACAGAATTCTGTTTGCACTAAATTTCATTTCTGTTTCCCTAATAACTCAAACAAAAATTGGGAAATTTGATTCAGGGAAACAGAAATGAAATACACACCCCTACATTAACCCGTACATTATAGTGAAATACCAGTTCTTGCAGTATATTACCTCCAACTGGTGGCTCTTTGAGAACTGTTTAAAATATAAAATGCAAATTAAAATCTTATACAAATACTTCATCCCATTCAGATGTTTGTTTTTTGTTTGTTTGTTTTTTAAAATCACATAAAAAATGAGAGGGACTTTGAAATGGGTAGGCAGCATTCCCCAGCCTGACAAAATCTAGAATCCAAAGCTTCAGTCAAGTAATTATTGAAGCCATCAGTCGCTATAATCATGGTTCTATATTAGTTGCTTTAATAGTAGCTTGGGGAAAACACTAAAAGTGTAGGTGGCTTTCTTAGTTTTGTTTATTGGAATTGAAATAAAATACAGAGATACTATTAAATCAATACAGACACAGAAATACAGAGTAATTGGGAAAATACCTTTAACTTGTTAATGAAAAGCACTCTATTTGAGTCCATCAGTTACCTACATGTACCTAATCTCCTCTCTGTGTGTACAGCCTAAGAACAAGATCAGAATTATGGTAAAACCACATATTTAATTAAAAAAAAAAACTCCAGCAATCATAACAGAAGCCTAAACATTCTCACCACACCTGTTATTGACCATTTACATAGCTCCAATTTCTCAAAAAGTTTTTATAAATGGCATGATGTCTTGATATTATTAAAGGTTAAATGATCACTTCTGCACAGTGTGCTTATGGGTTATTAATCTTTGGTATCAACCTCATTCTTCATTTGCAACATAAAAGCTGCTTCCTACTGGTACAAGACAAGGAATAACCAACCAAAATTTTGTGTAGCTTCTGTTTCAAAAGACTTGCCATTAAAGTAGGTTATGTTATTGGTACCAAGCTATTTATCTGCTAGACTTTGCCTATGTTTCCATTCTCAGAATTAGCTCCATTTGTCCACTTCTGCTATAGGCTGCTAGTTTCTTATAGTAAGTGCTTCTTCATTTGGTTTAGTGTTTGGGCTGTGTGGCAGATTGCTTATTTGCCCTGGTATGGCTTCTGCTCCATAATGGGATGGCATAGCTTTACTTATAGAACATAATTAAATAAATAAAATAAATAAATCATTAAACACTTTGGATGTTAACGAATCTGACGGTGGCCCACAGGTTGTTGTGCCACCAGATGTTGGTCCGGGATTGCTCCTGAGTATGTTAGTGGCGAACACGAACTCTGATCCCGGAGATCTCTGGGGTCACAGTCCGGGCTATGGTCTGCTCAGTTGGGCCAAAGCAGGCCTCAACGGGCTATCAAGTGTGTTTTAGCCCGTTGTGACCCAGCCTGGATAGAGTCCACTATTGCCAGCCACCATGCCTGCCCATCATGGCATGGGCAGAGGCTGGGTGCAGCACAGGGGCCAGCTGGCCACACTTTCATGTGGTGACCCAGCCAGCAGCACGTTTGTTGGCCAACCCAACCTGGTCCGGAACGTTTTGGTAGCGGATTCCTGAGTCAGGTCGTGATGATGGTGCTTCGCCATCACGTTTGTAAACAAACTGTGTTAGTGGTTTCCCATATTTTTGCCTGCATGACCTGTTTGAATCATAAATATAATCCTGTGGCCTAAGATAGTAAAGACATGCAAAATATGTCAAATATAAGTTGGGTGCATATTGACCTAAATAGCCTTCCAGGCTCTTCAAGAGGTGCAGTTAGCATTTCATTTTGATTCTACAGTTAAAACTGCCTAAACTCATGTGTGTTTATTTTCACTGCTAAAATTAAACGTCTGGCACAAGCTGAAGTATGGGGGAGCTAGTAATGACTCTATGATAGGTGGTAGCCTGGAAACCGCTTCTGGCATGAAGGAGAAAAGTATTGCCAATTTTCATAATTTTGCATCAAGTCTCAGCAATTGGAGTTTGTCTTGATCAGTGAACACTTCCACTTTTGAGTCACAGATATGGGAAATAATAAAGCAAGCAAATAACAAAGGAGGCATATTTTCTCACATCCTACATTGGGTGCTTCTTTCACCCTCGGTGTTGGGAATGAACAGGATGCTGGGGGTTGTGAGCCAATTTTGCAGGGACTCCCAACTGTCCATAAACTCCGATAAATCTAAGGTGGTGGTGGCGGGGCGTCAAGTTCGGAACCACACTTGGCTGGTCGATGGGGAAAGGCTTGAACAAGTTTTGTCTTATAGGTATTTGGGGCTGATTGTTAACAGCAAGATATCCTGACTACCCCATGTTAGGGCTGCTTACCTAAAATTGAAACAAGCTATTGGGGGCCTCTTGAGGTTCTGGCGGAGCCATGGGGGGAAGTTTATTCCCCCTGCTTTGAAGCTATTCAGTCTATTATAGAGTGGGTACCTTGTTTGGGACTGAAATATGGGCCTCCTTTTCAGCTGGCAACCTGGAGTCTCTCCAGAATTTTTTGCTTAGTACTTTATTGGGAGTCCCGTGCTCCACCCCGGCTTGCTTATTACGCCTAGAGACAGGGTCCCTGCCCTTAGGTGTGGAGTTGCTTCTCCATCCCCTGAGCTACTGGCTCAAGGCTATGGACATGGCAGAGGACTGGTTTCCCCACCTATGTCTGGAGGAGTCAAGCTCGTGGTCCATCCTCTGGCTTTGGTGGGGCGGGGTCTCTAAGCTACTGTTCAATCTGGGTTTATCGCCCACAATGTTGCTGAAGATACCAGCTGCCGAAAGGCGCAGGATAGTTAAAAAGCAGCTGGTGGATCAAGCCATCCAGTCCGATTTGGGGGCTATTCAGTCGTTAAAATGTGCCCCATTTTATTGCTTGTTTAAGCATGACTCTGCCTGTGAGCTGTATTTGGAGGCAATTGAAGTCCCCAACCTACGTAGGGCCCTGACACTCCTCCGTTTTGATCTTCTCCCCACTATGGTACACATGGGGAGACGGAATGGCATTCCATATGGGGACAGGGCCTGTACTTGTAAACTAGGGTATGTTGGGGACTTGCCCCATGTGTTGTTTTTCTGCCCTCTCACTGCCTATTGGCACGAGTTATACCTGCCATCCTGGATTCGCAGTTGGCTGCATCTCCCTCCGGCACATCTGTTCCAATTATGTTTGAAATCAAACTCCCTTGAAGTGCTGTGTGACCTAGCCAAGATGGCATTCCAGCTGGGGAAATACTGACCCCATGGGGGTTAGTGGCTCCCCCCTAGTTATTTGCTAGCTTTCTCCCCATTTTGTTTTGATCTTGATGGCTCCTGGTTAACCCCTTTCCCCTCTCTGTGCTCCTGCATTTTTATGCTGCAATTTGTATTGTATAATTTATATATATCAGCTTTGGATTTTTTTCTGGGAATTCTTTTTACTGATTTTATGTTTTGTTCGGCTTGTGGAATGCCTCCTGCTGTGCTGCTTACGGTGCCTTTTGGCACTCTTGATGGATTCAATGTTCTGAATTTTATTTGCTTGTTTTTATTCATTCTTGCTTTTAAGTTGTATTGCTCTGATGCTGTTACGGCCTGTGGCTAAACAGCTTTAATAAAAACAACAACAACAACGGGTGCTCTGGCTTTTATTACAGGAGTTCAATAAACAAAATTAAAAGTGGGCTTGGATTACTTAGAAATGACAAATGTAATACAAGAACATTTCCCAAATCTTGTTTTTAAACATTGTTCTCCAAAGAAGAGTAATGTCACAACTGAGAATTCCTGTTTTAAATCTCAAGCCTAGCAAAGTACAGTACAGACAGACATAGTAATAACTTTATCTTCAGCTGTCACCTGATAATTGCTTCTTCCCAAGCTATGTATAAAGAGAGATTTCTCAGTGGAAAACCTGACAGGCAGACAATAAAAGAATGTTGTTTTCAGGCAGCGGTAGCTGCCTGAAACTTAAATGTACAGCCACTGTTCATTATAAACAGGGGACTGCTGAAGCCCCAATTTTGAGGAAACCGCTTGACCTACATTTTGGAAAATGTAACCATGACTGTAAGTTGTGAGGACCATCATATCCACAAAGTTTGAAAAAGATCCATTTGGAAAATAAAATGTTATAACTGCTTTAACGTTAATTGGTTGTGGTCAAAATGCACACCATCCTCACGCATTTGAATCATTAATATCTCCTCCCCCTGGATGAGTTGAGCCCCCAAACTTCACAGGCTTTGAGAATGAGGTCAATAACAAGTGCTTCTGAAATATGATATTGATTGATGCAACTAAAACAGAGTTATTAGTGATCAAATAATCAGTTTTGCTGGCTCGCACATGCTCAGGAGAGCAGCTGCTCACGGGCAAAACACAGCACAGTCTTGCTGGCTCGCACATGCTCAGTAGAGCAGCTGCTCACGGGCAAAGCACAGCACAGTCTTGCTGGCTCGCACATGCTCAGTAGAGCAGCTGCTGTCCTGCCTCGCTACCGGGAGTTGGGGCAGAATGTCCCTTACCCAGTGTCTGTCTCTCTGCCGGGACCTTTGACAAACCTCCACTATCCCTAGGACTAGCTTTGCCTCCACCAGGGCTGCCAAGCCAGACTGGAACAGGAGTGCCAGTGTCTGCTAGATGGCCGGACAGGGTATTAAAATGACTCCCCAGGAAACAGGCTGAGAGATTGAAGGAAAACCTCTACTCCAGAGCTTGCTTTCCTCAAGGAAAAGAGACCCCC
>QEPC01003911.1:1458234-1468897 GCA_003113815.1 Sphenodon punctatus | reverse complement strand
ACCCCTGCCCCTAGCTCCTGTTCCCCCGCAACATCCCAAACCCCCCCACCTTCCACAAAACCAAGAAATTAACCAAAACAAAAAACTTAAGTTTTAAAAAAAAAAACCTTAAATGCACAAGTTTTCTTAAAATACAAACAAAAAAAATTCAGTACAATTACAATTCAAAAAACCTTCCACTCCATACATTGCAACAAAACATAAACGCCAAAAAAATATAAATTAATTCACAATTAAAGCAATATTTAATATTTTATCCTCATCAACATACATGTAATATATATACTAAATTTCTTACCATACATTAATTCATTTGTATCAATAACTAAACTTGCACATTTTACAATTATGAAACTGTAATTTATTATCATAATTCGACAAGGAACAATTTTGTCAGAGTACATTGTCTGTTGTTTGCATTATACAATTTGCATGTATACAAATTGTATACAGTTCATACAATGAAGTAAAGAATGTGAGTGTAGACATTATACAATTCATTGTACACAATGAAGTTCTGTAGAAACATTAAGTCTGTTATTTCCCCTCACAGCCAGTCCCAGTCCACACAAGCTAGGTGCTTCTTTAACAAACAAATAGGTCCCAGTCAGCTAGCCCTACCAAGGCAAACCTACTTAGCAACAGTGGTTAGAGTGCACTTTGTTCTCCAGGCTCTGTCTCTCGTTGGGTTTGCTGGGTTGTTGGTTCAGGCTCCTGGTTAGAGCTCTCAACCCTCCTGCCAGTTTCACACTCTGCTAGTTCCAGTCAGTTCCCCATCTGCCTGACTTCCTTGCTTCTGGGCTTTCAGTGTCCTAGCCCAGGTGCTCGCCAGGTGTCTAATTAGCTCCACTGCTTTAGTCTCTTATAGAGCCAATGCTTGGTTGTTAGCCTCCTCACAGGGTACCGATTCTGCGAACATCTGTAACCCTGTTACAACCATCCTATCTCTTGTGTCTAAAACTAACAAGGAAGTTCTATGAATTATAGACAGCTTCAGTGTAAATGTATTTTAAAATAACAAGTTTAGATGGTGTTTGTGATAGGGTTAGGCACTCTACAATACAATGAACAATACATTGTTCATTTAATACAGTGAACATGCATGCAGTACTGCCCCACAAATTCTCTGCTTGTTACCACTGGAAGCCCCTTATGCAGAAACCGCAGTTGGTCTAATCTTTTAAGACCCCTTTCAATTGTACCCCTACGTCAGCCAGACTCATGCTGTCATGAATTAGCAAAAAGATCGAGTTCTGTCTTGGATCTTTCATTTAAGCAGAATGAGCTGCTGATGGCAAGAATCTCTACTGTCATAGCGGAACATACTGAAGGTACTTGTCACTGTGGTAACCAGACTGTTAAATTCATCATATATAGCACACACTTTGAATTGCCCGTGGGAAGAAACTGGAGGGCACTATGGAACACAGGTGTAATGAATTCTCAGGAGATTAGTCCATCAAGGGTGTTTTTAAATGGGACGTGCCCATCCACCCGTCTGAAGATGCACGTGGGTGGGTGTGCACTCCCATGACCCATGCACTGCCCACTCATGCTCTCACACACACAGCATCAGGGAAAAACCCAGGATGCTCTGTGCGGGGGCAGGAGTGGGGTGGTGCTTGGGTAGGGAGGGGTGCACACCCATCCCAGCCCATGAAAATCCCCCTCACCACATGTCCGTGTAAGAAAACGGGTAGCTGAATTCTGCATCTTGCTGAAGTTTGCAAGGGCGTGAACAAATATAACTGCAAATAAAGTATGATGCCGTAATCTAATCTGCAACTGGCAAAATGTGGATAACTGTAAACAGACACTGCGAAGAAAAGACCAGCCGTAGGAAAAAGGGAAATTCTATGTCGGAGGTGGTCAAATGCTAGCTCGGGAACCACATTCAGCTTGTTGTCAACTTTACTGCAGCTCTTGCCAGAAGTGACTGTCTGGGAGCATGTTCATGCAGCTCCTTTGGGAGCAAGAGAACCTGCATCGCTAAGATAGGGGAAAAGCCCCTGTGCCAAAATTGCTGCTGCCCGAACCTACCAGACCACCTGGGAGCCAGAGCTTTGGGACGTGAATTTGGGGGAAGCCACACTGCCCCATCCCAGGATCAAGGGAAGCTGTGATTGATGTAATGCATCTTGTGGCTCTGACATATGAACATTTTGGTATGTAGTTCTTGGGATTGGAAACTTTGCCCACCCATGTTCTCTGAAATCACGGACGCATGATAATCAGAAAGCTCAAAGGAATTCAAAAGGATCCCTAATCTACAGCTATCTTTGATTAAAAATGAATGTATCCCTTTAGTTAAAAGGAAGAATAATCTCTTTTTCCTCTAGCAACTCCCCAAGATAGTTTCCCCTGTCAGACAGCATTCTATTAATAGTAACACAATAATATACTGGATTTGTGCATAACAGGCTTTTGGCAGGAGGCGGTATTATGCAAATTACATGTTCCATTTCAACATAAATGTGTTTTGTGTGAAACTGACTTATATTTACATTTCTATCTTGTGAAAAATTGGAATAAATTAAAACAAGATGTGATAGTTGTGATCCAATTTGAAGTAGTAGTTCTGGATTATAAATCAGTTTGAAAGGAACATTTTCAATGATTGTACAGTTGATACACTAAAACAAAAACAATTGCATACACTATTTGAGATGCAGCTGTCCTGGGTTGTCCTCTAATGAAATATGCATAAAGAGTTTTGTTAAGCATGCTCCTTGGCAGCACTGCCTTTATTTTTCTTATCCTATGCAATTTTAATTTCCCTCTTGGCTTTTCATATTTTTTCCTTTGTTGGGCTTTATGAAAAAGAAAATCTAAGTTATTGGGGACTTTTTCAAACCCCACACTACTATGGAAGTAGCCTCCATTTCTTTTTCTTAAGTTGCAGAGCAAGGAGAACTGCAGTATGCAGAGTGTGTAAAATTAGGATGGCTCGCCCCCGGAGACTAATGGATCCAGTAGGATTCCAGAACTGATGACCTCCCTATTGATGGCCTGGTTGATTTGTACGCTATACTGACTTGGGCCATTGAGACAGTGGCACACAGTCATCTGCTGCCTCGACTGCAGCAGTACAGATCTCCCTGGAATATAGAGGACGTGAAGTTGCTAAGACAGAAGCATAGGCGGTTTGAGCTCAGGTGGTGCTCGACTCGGACTGTGGCATAGATTGTTATTTAAGGACTATGCCGTGGCACCTTCCGGGTGTTAAATAGTGTTAACTAAATTCTGGCTGTGTCCACATGAAGTTAGAGCCATTAGCTGCCCACTGTGACAAGTTTGCCACCTACTTTGCTGAAAACGTGCTTGTATTTGGCATGTGGGACTTGCTAGTTTAAGTGCAGAGTTAGAGTTTTGGGTTGGGGAGGCTTGGTCCTGTTCAGTTTTTTTGAATCGGCTTCAATTAGTCTCACCTACCATGCATGAAATGATGCAGACAACCAGTTGTGAATTAGATCCATGCCTGTCCTGGCTGATGAAATCTAGCCAGGGGACATTGGGTGAAAACAGACATGACGCTAACCACCCTTTAACCACCCTTGGTGGTTATTTATGCATGTTGCAGGGCTGTATTGGTGCCCTATGCAGCCCTGAAACATGCATAAATAGCCACCAAGGGTGGTTAAAAGGTGGTTAGCGTCATGTCTGTTTTCACCCATTGGGGCCATTGCTGACTAGGGTTGTCAGTACCTCTCTTTGGGAGGGCAGGGTGCCTCATGGCTGTAAAAGTGCAGCTATTTGACCCCTGCTCAGAAACCATCCCCTGCTAGCTGTCGCCCCATCTCTAATCTTCCCTTTTTAGGGAAGGCTATTGAACAGATGGTCACCTTGTAGCTCTGTGCTAATAGATTCCTGGACGCATGTAAGTCAGGATTTCGTCCTGGGTAGGTCACTGACACAGCACTTGCAGCTTTGGTTGATGATCTCTGCTTGGAAATTGGCAGTGGTAATTTTTACCTTGCTGATTTTGTTATATCTTTTAGTGGCCTTCGGTACAGCTGATCATGGAGTGTTGTTGACATGGCTGTGCAACCTAGCAGAGGCTCGGGGGACTGCTCTTGAATGGTTCTGCTCATTCCTTGCTGGGTCATTGTTGCTTTGGAAACTTTTGGTACTGCAGAGTTCCATCTTATCTCCAGTTCTGTTCAATGTGTATCTGAGGCCCCGGGGTAAGACTCTATGGAGATTTGGAGTGAAGTGCCATCTTTTTAATCCAATTCCTGCAGTCTCGGTGCTTACCCAATCCCAGTGCCTGGATGTCCTTTGTGAACTAAATACGGTTGAAGCTGAATCCAGACAAGACCGAAGTAGTGATGGTTGACTAGCCTTGTGACCTGGGGTACATAGGAATCCCTTTTATTGATGGGGTCCAGCCTCCTTTGGTTACTCAGTTTTGCAGCCTTGGGGTGCTCTTGGTTCCATTGCTGTGCCTGGATGGCCAGGTTGTGGTGGTGGCCAAGAGCACTTTTCACCAATTTCATGTGGTGAGAAGGTTGTGACCTTTTTTATCGATTCAGATTTGTCCATACCTTCATAACCTTAAGACTAGACTACTGCAGTACACTCTACGTTGGACTGCTCTTGATGACTGTTTGGAAGCTGCAGTTGGTGCAGAACACAGCAGTCCATCTTTTGTCAAGGGCAGGTCACTGGGAGTGCATTACACCAGTGCTCCGTAGTCTTCACTGGCTGCCAGTAGCTTTCCAGGCACAATGTGTAAGACCTGGCTGTTCCACCAGGCTTTTGGTGAGGGAGATGGGGAAAGGGTGGGATTAGGAAGGGGGGCCTGCTTTTTGTTCTACTTCCCCCATTATTTATTGTATTTGTGATTATTTTAGCTCTTTTTATATGTTTTATACTGTTGTTTTTCTTTATATGTTAGCCACCCAGAGCTGCCTGAGGCAGGATGGGAGCGGGGTAAAAAATTGTTAAATAAAATAAAAGATAAACTCAAGGTGCTGGTTTTGACTTTTACAAAGCACTAAATGGCTTGGGCCCCAAGTATCTGAAAGGCCGTCTCTTCAGAGGAAGAAAGTTTTTCTTTTCTCATTCATTAATAATAATAAAAATATGATAACTGAATTTAAGCTGCATATGTGTGGTATGGTGACTGAACAATACTTATACGTGATGAGGAATGTATACTGTTCAATTTCAGTTGTCATTTTTTAAATTAATGAATGAGAAAAGAAAAATGTATAGATTGGTCTGATATTTAATAAAGTTGCCTTAACATACAATTTATTGTCATGTTAACGTTTGAGTATAATTTGTAATGCCGCCTTAACGAGCTTCTTAAACCGAAGGTTTTTTGTCTAGGTAATTTGCCCTTCTGTTGAAACATATAGTTTTGTAATGCATAAGCTGACCCCAGACACAACAACACTGCAGGTGCATGCAGGTGCTCACCCATCCCTACATGGAGCAACCTATTTTTTCACAGGTTTCTCTGTTCAGAGGTGATGGGTGGAGGTGCGTGTTACACAGGAGCGCACAACTGACTGCTTTCATACGAGACGCACCCATCCAGGCCATGCCATTGTGTGGGTGCGTCTTATGTAAAAGAGGTGTCACACTCATTCACACATGTGCTCTCATCTCTCAAACACGAACATGTTCTAACTGATCACACACCACAGTCATTCAGACACAGGTACACACATGCTCTCATCTCACACATTCATTCAAATTGATCACACGCACATCCATAATAAGAATAATAAGAATAAGAATAATTAATAAAGTGTGTACTTGTCAGGAATAGACAAGGTATGTACTGCTCAGTGCTTTAACTTTTATCTCCATGCTTTTGTGAGTTTAATTTAGGGATGTTATATGTATAGCAATCACTGCTTCACAACAAAACAGTACTGATCTCTATTCTAGCACTAATGTTAATTCTAATTTTCTAAAACAAAAAACTTTCCTTTTCAGAACCATTTCACAAAATACATTTTCCCTAACTTAAACTCCAAAAACCATGAAAATTAATTACAATTAAAAAAACATTGAACATACATTACAAAAAAATTAAACCCCCAAAAGCTTAGAAATTATATACAGATTTTCTTTCTATATTCCATAATTTATTTATTTATTTATTTCAGTAATTTATACCCCGCGCCCTCCTGTAACCAGCTCGGGGTGGCTTCCAACAATTTTATAATACATAAAACACTATAAAAACAGCATAAAACAATCAACAATATTTAAAACAAGGCACGAAGGTTAAAACAGTAAAACAGGGTGGGGGCGGAAAGACCATAACCCTAACCCACCCCCAAAGGCCTGGGTGAACAGCCAGGTTTTACAACACCGCTGGAATGACAATAGACTTGGGGCCAGGCGGGCTTCCTCTGGAAGGGAGTTCCAAAGGTGCGGCGCAGCCACCGAGAATGCCCTCTCCATTGTGGCCCCCTGCTTTACGCTTTACCATGAACATTAACGTGATATAATAAATAATAATAATTTATTAAGTTGAAGGCCACATGGCCGTCACAACATTTTAAAACAATGCTAATATAGCAAACAATATTTTAAAAAGGAATTCATAATAGGCCATAGGATACAATGGGTGCGTTACATAATGGTTCTTACCCTTGAGTCCAACGTAATATATATACTTAATTCCTTACCAAACATACTCACTCTTATTATGTATCACTTACTAAACTATCACATTATTTCTTTATTGATCATTTCTTTATTATCATAATTCGACAACGATTTTTTCAAACTGCCTTAACTCTGTCGTTTACATGTATAAAAATTGTATACGTGTTATAAAATGAACTGTTGACAATGTCAGTGTAGACAACTTTATACAATAGGCTGTACGCAATGCAATTCTGTGCAAAAGGACAGAGTTAATATTGAATGTAATATTTCCCCAGAAGCTACGGGTTGCCTACTTCAGGGCTCTGTTTGAGAACTGTGAAGCTTCCCTTTTAGTTCAGGAAGCAATGGATCCACCCATGGATAAGTCCTACTGTTTAGTAGGCGAAGAGTACATTAAATGTCTTATTATGTAATTGAAAAACAACAAAGCGCCAGGACCGGAGGGAATCTCCGCAGACGTATATCAGCTTAATGTAGATTGGTGGGCTCCCCTCCTGGTAGTCTGGTTTAATTCCATTATTAGTACTTGTCTAATACCAGATTCATGGAAGGGTAATATAATAATTCCATTATAAAAGAAAGGTTGTAAAGATAAACCACAATCATATAGACAAATTAGCCTGATTAATATCTCTTTTTAAATATTTGGAAGGCATTTGCTCTACCATCTGGGCAACTGGGCAGAGGATTTCCTGTTGGAATCACAAGCAGGATTTAGGGGAGGGTATTCAACCCTCGACCGATCTTTTTACCATCCAACATATAAGACATACATATACTAAAGTGGTTAAGTCCACCATTTACCTTGCATTTATTGATTTAACTGCCGCATTTGAGACTCCATGAAATTAACTGGCAGCAAATTTAAAACAAATAAGAGAAGTTATTTTTTTCACTCAGTGCACAATTAACTTGTGGAATTTACTGCCAGAAGTAGTTAAGGCTGGTAGTGTAACTAGTTTTAAAAAGGGATTGGATAAGTTCTTGGAGGATAGGAGGTTTTTATGGAAGAAGTTGTTAAAAATGGGAATCGATCTTGCTCTCTTGAGTCTTACATCAGCGTACCTATGAGGATACTTGGGCACGGGTCCAGTATGGCTTATGGGGTGAACTAACAGAAAAATGTAAAATGTTCAAGGGAGTTTGACAGGACTGCATCCTTGCACCGGTATTGTTCAATCTTTATATCAACAATATAATTGATAATATGAGCGATCCAGATTTTCACCCCCCATAACTTTTATTATTATTATTATTATTATTTATTATTTATTTTATTAGCAAGCGTTTATATAGCACCAGCAATGTACCTGGCGCTTTACAAAGTCATAGAATAGACACGGTCCCTGCCCTAGGGCTTACAATCTGAGAGATGGGGGGTGGGGAGGGAGAGACGAAGGAAGGGGAAGAGAGGGAGAGACAAGACGTGTAACATTCACAAAGATGCAAGGTCCCAGGTGCATGCGCTTGGCTTGGTTACATCGATAATGATGGCTTCCTGGTCCGTGTGGTGAGGATATGAGTACACAGACCTCAGGTAACAGATTGTACTGAATGGAGGGTATCAGCAGGCGTTAGGTGTGGGGACCGAGGAGTTGGGAAGGGCAGAGTGGAAGAGGTGGGTCTTGAGGAGGGATTTGAAGGTAAAAAGGGAGGGGGCGAGGCAGATGTGGGCAAGGAGGGAGTTCCAGGCATGGGGGGCAGCTAGGGAGAAGGGACGAAGGCGGTTAAGAGAGCAGGGGAGGCGTGGGAGGGTAAGAGAGGGGACAGAGGAGGAGTAGAGTTCACGAATTGGAGTACGGAGGGAAATTAGCACAGAGAGGAAGGGGGGAGCAAGGTTGTGAAGAGCTTTATAGGTGAAGACTAGGAGCTTGTGCAGGATTCGTTCAGGAAGGGGGAGCCAGTGAAGAAATGGGAGAAAGGGCTGCACGTGGTCGAAGCAAAGGGCGAGGTGGATGACCCTGGCAGCAGAGTTTTGGATGGAGATAAGGGGGGAAAGGTGAGAGCGGGGGAGGTTAGTGAGAAGGAGGTTGCAGTAATCGAGGCGAGAGATGACAAAGGCATGAACAAGGGTTTTGGCAGAGGAGACAGAGAGAAAAGGGCAAATCTTAGCAATGTTTTGGAGGGAGAGGCGACAAGATTTGGCAACACAGTTGATGTAGGGTTTAAAAGAAAGAGGTGAGTCAAAGATGAAGCCTAAGCTGTAGCTTGGAGTATGGGAAGGATGGTGACCCCATCAATGAGGGTCGACAGCAAAGGGGAAGATAAGGAGTTCAGTTTTAGCCATGTTGAATTTGAGTTGACATTGAGACATCCAGGTAGAGATGTCAGAGAGACAGCTGGTGAGGCGAGCTTGAATAGATGGAGAGAGAGGGGAGTAGAGAGATAGAGTTGAGTGTCATCAGCGTAGGGGTGATATTGGAACCCATGAGAGGCAATGAGTTTGCCTAGGGACAGGAAGAGGAGAGAGAAGAGGAGAGGACCAAGGACAGAGTCTTGGGGAAAACCAACCAAGAGGGGAAGGGAGGAGGAGGTGGAGTTGGCAAGAGACACATTGAAGGAGCAGTCAGAGAGGTAGGAGGAGAACCAGTCGAGGATGGAGCCACGGAAGCCAAGGGAGTGAAGTGAGTTCAGCAAGAGTGAGTGGTCAACAATGGGTGATTTCAGGCGTTACATTTTCTGAAATCACCTCAGTCAACCACGGGGTGTGTGCGTGTGTGAACGGAGGTGAACGTCTGTTTGCTCACATTCATATGTTCACCTCAGTCAACCACCCCCCGCGGTGAATCTAACCACACTTTGTTCTCCCGCACCACGGCGGCGAACGAAGCGTGGTTAGGGGGAATCCGGAACGCAGTGAAGGAAAAGTAATGTCTGTTACCTTACCTTCATTGCGTTCCGGAGTCCTGGTGGCAGGCGGCGGTAGCAGCCAAATAGGGCGCTGCGGCTGCCTGTCTCGGGGAGGGCGGGCAGCCAGGGAGCACAGGGGGTGGGCGGCCACACGCTGCATCGTGCGGCCTCGCCCCCTCCGGGAGGGGGGATTGCCCAACAGACACGATGAGGGGCAGCATTGACCCTGGGCCATGGTTCGTTCACCCCACGGCCAGGGGCAGAGGGGTGAACGTCTGTTGGCGCGCACCCCCGCCCATGGTCCGAACCACCCCACAGCCCAGGGTCAATGCTGCTGCCCATCACGTCTGAAATCACCCAGTATTGAAGGCAGCAGAGAGGTCAAGGAGGACAAGAATGTAGTAGAGGCGATTAGATTTAGCCACAAAAAGATCATTGGCGATCTTAGCGAGAGCAGTTTCAGTAGAGTGAAGGGGGCGAAAGTCAGATTGGAGGGGGTCAAGGGAGGAGTTGGCGTAGAGGAAGTAGAGGCAGCGGGAGTAGACATGTTCAGAAAGCTTGGAAGCAAAAGGAAGGAGTGAGATAGGACGGTAGCTAGAAGGGTCAGAGGGGTCAAGAGTCAATTTTTTGAGGATAGGAGAGACAGTGGCATGCTTCAAGGTGGAGGGGAAGGATCCAGTAGAGAGGGAGAGGTTCATGATGTGCAGGAGGGAAGGGGCAACAGTGGAAGCAATGGAGGTCAGGAGGTGGGAGGGGATGGGGTCAAGGGGACAAGTAGAAGTGTTGGAGGAGGATAGTATGGAGATTTCCTCAAGAGAGGTGGGAGGGAAAGAGGATGACAGGAGAGAAGGAGGGAGAGGGGAGGGAATAGGAAGAGGAGAGGAGTGGGAAGCGATGTCGAGGCGGATCTGGTTTTTCTTGGAGGTGAAGAAGGAAGCAAGATCCTGAGCAGAAAAAGAAGAGGGAGTAGGAGGACAGGGGGGCTTGAGGAGGGAGTCAAAGGTGTCAAACAGACAGCGAGGGTCCCGAGAACAGGACTCAATGCTGGCAGCGTAGTAATGCTGTCTAGCGAGGGAGATAGCAGAAGCAGCCGCGGCTCCCCCTGCTTGACATTATGGGTGGTGCCCCCCAAAGCCCTGCGGGGGCCACCGCCACAGCTTTAACAGTTTTTTTTTTTTTT
>QEPC01003911.1:1433691-1454636 GCA_003113815.1 Sphenodon punctatus | reverse complement strand
CCAGGGTGGGTGGGGGGTGTCCCCCCTTCCACCCGCGCAGCCTGGGAGGGGGAGGGGGAGGGAATTAATTTATTTCATTGATTTCAATGGGGACACAGCGCCCCATTGAAATCAATGAAATAAATCCGGTACCGGTATACCAGATTTAATCCGGGAATCCGGTTTTCAGAGAACCGGTAAATCCGGTAGCCGGTAATGGGCCCGGGGTCCCACCTCTACTGGCCACTGATGAACCACCAGGTGGCCAAAGTACGCTGAGGCTTACCCTTAGCTGGTGGTGTTGGATTTTACTTTTAGATACCCCTGTAGTACAATGTGCTGCTTATTTCCAGGACCCTGATAGGCCTACAACGAGCTCTTACTAAATTTGCTCAGTTATGTGTATTGAATAAGCTCCATATCAACTATTCCAAAACTAAAATAGGTATCTGGGGCAAAAAGACTAAGAGTTACCCATGGCATATGAACAACCACAGACTCAAAGTGGTAAAGGATTTCAAGTACTTAGGGTTGTTGCTGTCACAATTGCCTGATTGAAAAGATCATACCAAGGTAACGAAGTCCAGAGCCCCTCAGGCAACTGTTGCTATAAGAACATTTAGGGATATATATGCAGGAAAACCTGTGTCTATTACCCTTCCAAGAGTTCCAGGCCACAGTGATCGTCCAAATCCTGTATGGTGTTGAGGTATGAGGTTTTGCCACAGACGATATCAACATCCTCCCCCAAAAATTTCTAGACGGGTCTTCTTGGGCGGCCCTCCTCCATGCCAGCAGCCTTTCTAAGACTTGAAACTGGGTTGGTCAATCTAACAACTAAAGCTACATCTAGAGTTCTGGGATACTGGTTTAAACTACTAACATATTCTCCATTAAGATACCCTAAACGGTGTTACCAAGAGGACATTAATTGCTCCAGTGGTAACCAATCCTCATGGCTAAAGTTTATATCTTTTACGTTTAAACTTCTTGGGCTGGGATAGTATTTCAGTGATAATTGTAGACTGTTTGCCCCAGCGGAGAAGGCCTTGGTTCATCAGAGGCTTTTAGATGCTTCCTGGCAGAATGATTTTGCTGCAATTCATCATAAGAGAATTGTACCCATTTACAGCTTATGCAAAGTCGATCTGGGAATGGAAAAATATCTCACTATGGACCTAAATCACAGGTTGGCAATGGCATAGTGTAGACTCCATATGGAGCATATGCAAATTTGTCAAAATGTGAAACCCTTATTTGGTTGCTCTTTCATAAGGAGAGTTATATTGTATGTAAGTTAGCTATTTTTGCTTTAAAAGTGGAGTCTATTAGAAGCAAGATGAATTCCCTTCCTATTTTCTCTTCTTAGGTTTATTACCTTGGCAGTCATGGTATTCAGGAGGGGGATGGGAAGGTTCTTGCTAATGATTTTATATTAAGTCACTATACTATGTATGTATAGTACTTTGTTAAAATTGTTATCAAATTGTATGTCTGAGTCATGGCAGGAGGTAGAACTCAATAAAGCATTTGATTGATTTGTATTTTGTGAAATGGTTTTGAAAAGGAAAGTTTTTTGTTTGGGAAACTGTTCTGCCTTTAATGGTTTTCTAAACTGTAAAGTTTTTTGTTTTAGAAAATTTCCAGTTCTTTGGGGATATGATTAATATAGTAATGAGAATGTTAAAAGATATCACGTGTTACTACTGCTAAAGAAAATAATGACACACACACACCGCCCATTGGTTTTAGTGGATGAGTGATTTTTGAACAAACTGGATTGTTTTTCTCTTCCTTTTATTACTAAGGGTTATATAAATGAAAGAGAAACTTTCTTGATTGACAGTGGCACTGACAGTTACATAAAGAAATGAAGTTGCCAAGACTAATGTTTGTGGTCAATCTTGGTGGTGGTTTGCGAGCTTGGAAGAATTCTAATGAGATTGTTATAGGACTGGACAGTGTGTTTGGAAGAAGGAAATGCAACAGCTGTTAGTACTACATGTGCTGAGTATCAGGGTTGTAAGGAGGAAACACATGAACTGTGGTCTCTCACTTCTGCTTGCTGCTATTTACAGCTGTGAGTTTTCTTATGAAACTGGAGTTGCTTGAACCAGGTATCTGCAAAATGAGATCGCTGAAGGATTTAAGGGAGTCCAACAAAAAAACTGCTGTGATGACGTCGTACAAAAGAGAGTAAATTCTTTTTTTCAGCTAGTTAGTTACATGTTTTGTGTATGAAAGGCCTTGTTCAGCAAAACTGTTCAGCTACATATAGCACAGTAATTTCTACAATTCAAAGGTTATGACTGGGATAGATTATCCTAATAGAGTGTTCTCTATAAGCTGCTGCAACATAATTTAAAAATAAAGAAGAAAATCCTTCAAACTTTGAAATAAATGCTTTTGCTGAAATTCTTTCTAGGCTCTGCAAAAATAGTTTAGGATGTAGTTTTCATTTGATATCATGGCATTTTCTAGACATTTTGGAATAGAAATGTATTAGCCATTTCTAGACAACTGTCTGGTTTTTAAATATTTTAGTTACAAAGTGAAGATTGTAAGTAAGAGCCTGATTTGCATTTGCAGACAGATTTGGAATAAACTACATCTATACTCTTGCAATAGTTCTTTTTCACCAGCAGAGAGGTTTTAAGGGACCTTAGAGTACCTGCAGATCTTTATAGAGGTACAATTAGATTATGATAGCTTCTCGTGCTTGGACTAGATAACATTCAGCCATGATAAATTCAGTTTTTTCATATTAGTAATTTTATATTTCTTTATTTATTTCATTTTTACCCCGCCCCCTCTCACAAAAGCGACTTAGGGCAACTTACATTTCCAAAGATAAAACACACACAGTATAAAATGGATACAAATATAAATACAATACAACATGTAATACAGAGCAATAAAAAAACTAGACTAAAAACACTGGCTGTGCATAAAAATACAAATAAGAATAAGAATAAACATTTAAAATAAATACTAAAAATACCCTCCCCCAGGAGGCTGGGAGCATGAAGAGTTATTGAAGAGTATATTCTAGGATGTAAGAGAAACTTTTTCAACACTGCATTTGTTTATTGTCACCTCCATTCTTCTTTTTCTTGTTCCTATTGTACCACTTCCATTGTCTGAATTATCAATTGTTAATAACCTCAAGAGCAAAGGTCATGAAACACTTCTCATCTTAAGTTCCAGATGTCAGCCTCTCATAACTTTGCAAAAATGTAACCATTAATGCTGAAATTTTACAGACTTGACTACATCTGAGGGGAAATAATTCAGCCATTGCCAAGAACAAGGTTAGACAAAAAAATAGATGGGTTTTTGTTTTTTTCAATTTTAAATTTCAACAGATTATTTTAATTGCTACAGCTACTCACTTTAGAGCACATTTGGCAAAGGTGCAGCCCTTGGCCTTTTGCTATCTTTATAAATACGCTCACAAATTTACCTTTTGAAAATTGTTACCCTCATCAATGATCTGGTGAGGGCACATACCAAATTATAATGGAGGCAAAGCCATGGAAGGTAGTCCATGGTATGACTGGCAAACCGGGATGTGCAGGAGGCAGAGCAAGTCTGGTCTCAACCAGGGTTTTGATCCCTTGCCCACCTCTAGTGTGCAGACATGAAGTATGCAGTGCTGCATTCATGTTACACCAGCTGTTTTTACTTACAGTTCTGTATGCAGAATTTTGATAGGATTTTGCATTTTACTGTGAAAGTAATTGTGTGTACACTGCTACTACTAATAGTGATATTTGTTAGAATTTTTATCTACTCAGCACAAGTTGTCTGTCTCCTCCTGAAGTTAGACAAGAAATACTTTCTTTTTTAGGCACAGCCATAATCAAAGTTATTGAAATGTGAATTCTATTTATGCCCCAATACAGCAGAGCCCCTAAGCACATTGTTAAGTTTATCCCTGTTTAGGATAGCACGTAAGTACTGTATTGTGTCCTGCAAACTTTAGTACACTCAGATTCTTAATAGGTTGCTGTTCTGATTTCTGCCTTGACACCTTGGGTGATTTCAGATGTTATGTTGTTTGAAATCACCTCAGTCAACCGCGGGTGTGTGTGTGTGTGTGTGTGTGAGTGTGAACGGAGTTGAACGTCTGTTTGCACTCATCCAGATGTTCACCTCAGTCAACCACCCCCCGCGGTGAACCTAACCACGCTTTGTTCTCCCGCAACATGGCTGTGAATGAAGCGTGGTTAGGGGGAATCTGGACCCGCAGTGAAGGAAAAGTAACGTCTGTTACCTTACCATCACTGCGTTCCGGAGTCCTGGCAGTGGCCAGATAGGCCGCTGCGGCTGCCTGTCTTGGGGAGGGCGGGCGGCCAGGGAGCACAGGGGGCGGGGCCGTGCGGCCGCACCCTACGTCGCGTGGCCCCGCCCCCTCCGGAAGCAGGGAGTTGCCCGACAGACTTTACGGCTGGCAGCATTGACCCTGGGCCATGGTTCGGCAGTCCCCATGGCCGGGGGTAAAGGGGCGAATGTCTGTTGGTGCACCCCTTCATGCCCGCCCATGGTCTGAACCACCCCACCGCCCAGGGTCAATTCTGCCGCCCGTAACATCTGAAATCACCCCTTGTAAAACAGACACACTTTTCAGGTGGTCTTTCTAAGCAATAAAATTGGGTAAATAATCTGTGATAATTTTGGATATATGTTCATAAAAAGTTCATTAAAAGATCAAGAAAATGAGGACAATATTAGATTGCATAGGAGAAAATATTTCACTAGTTAACAATTAATTGTAGTGAAATATTTTTTCCCCATGCAATCTATATTAGTCTAATCAAAGTGGCAAGGGATGTTATGCAGACTGATTTGTTTCCTTCCTTCCTTCCCTGAATTCTTGTACATTCTGTTGATTTGTGGATATAAAATCTTAATATAGTTTTTATATGAAAATTGTATTGTTCGTTGTTTTTCTCTCTGACTCTCTTCTAAATTCATTCCCAAGAATGAATTAATAGATAGATAGATAGATAGATATTTTATTGTTTAACCAAAAAATTATCAACAAACAAAGTAGAATACATAAAACAAGCTTCAATATACAATACTCATTAAATAACAGGACGTTCCAAAATATTAAACATCAAATATAAATTAATGATAAAATATAATAAAATATACAAACAGTTGTCCTTATACTTTATAGCCCACACTACCTGTCTAGGCTTTCTAAACAGCTTTGTTGTATCTGAATGGCTTTGACACAGAAACTGGCAACTGTCCTGGAGATTAAATTATCATATGGACTAAAAAGAATTCTAATAATAAAAAAATAGCAGATACTGAGACAAGTATCGTGCCGTAGGCATCACATAAGCAGTACATCAGAATAAAATATGTTCAACTGATTCTGATTCCCCAAGGTCACAGATCGGACAGATACGGTCCTCTCTAGTCAGTCCACAATAACGACCCGTCAAAATTGCCGAGGCAAATACATTAAGCCTAAATTTTGTATAAGCAATCCTTTTTTGATAGGAATTTCAGGAAACTAAGTAACTGAGGGTACACGACTGCATTGAAAAACTAGAATATCGAGTGGCAACTTGCTGAGCCTCTAGTAGTGCGTTTTCCGTTTGTATAGTCTGGTCATGGATTTTTTCTTTAATCAGCATCACAGCTCCTTTAACGCCCTTTGCTGTTAGATGATCCTTAGAGAGGACCAACTTCAAAACTTCCTGTGACACTATCTTTTTCCATGGGTTCATCAGACCATCCCGGGTAGCCAATTGCATAAGGGGGTTATCTGGTGTCCCAAACTTGGCAATCTTTAACCAGTATTTAATTAACTGGTATAATAATACTGCTCTTAAAGGGCGACAACCCGTTTCAGTACACAAGAGTACTTGAGGAGTGCCTCCGGGGACTGCCAAGAGTGTTCGTAAATATTTGTTCTGATTAACCTCTAATTCGGTAAAATAACCTAAACCCCACAGGGGGAATGCGTACATGATGTAACTAAGGACTTTTGTGTTAAACAATCTAATTGCCGGCATGATCAACTTCCCCCCTTTTGGAAAATAAAATTTCAATAATGTGGCAGCTATTCTAGAAGAAAATTGAATGACTGTGTTATAGTGGGTGGTCCATTTGAGGAAATCATTACTCCTAAGTACTTAAATGTGTTAACCTGCTCTATCACATTTGTATCTATATACCATTTCTGGACATGAGGTCTGTTTCTCCCCCCCCCCAACAATCATTGTCTTTGTTTTCGTATAATTTATCTCAAGACATTCCTGTTGGCAAAAGACATAAAAATGCTTCATTGCTCTCATTAGTCCTACACGCGATTGGGACGGAATTACAGTATCGTCGCGTACATAAGCGCGGGAATCCTACGATTTCCAATTTTAGGCACGAGTTGGTCCTTTTGATTGAGATAGTTAATTACGTCGTTCAAGTAAAGATTAAAAAATGTGCGGGCAAGTCATAAAGGAATTTCAGTGTCCAGAGGTTTCACCATTTTATCACACGTATCTGGTGTACCAACCGGTTCCTGAGCCTCCAAAAAAAGTGGGGAGTTTGTCGTTTCAGTTAACGGTTGGGGTCTACCCGTATCCGGGAGAGCCAAAGGAAGAGCACAACCACTATCCTTAACATAAGGGACCCACCGGGATTCACCATGAGCATTTTGAATGGTGCTAGGACTTAGAACGTTACCAGGAATCTGGCCTTTTGGGGGATTTAATTGGAGCTTAGAGGGGGAGGCCGCAAGTCCGATCCTACTTCCATTGATTGAATCTTCACGTGAGTCATGCCCCCCAAAAGCTACTGAACCTATTACCTGTTCTGACCTGAGGGAAGAATAGTGTGAAGAAATTTTCTCCCGTCGAGGACCCTTCTTTTTTTATGAACCTGGGTCAGGAAGCTCCTCTTCCAGCATTCCCAAGAAAAGCACTTGCCTCAGTTGGCTTGGAAAAGTTTGCAGTTCACTGTTCATTGCAGTCAGGTGTCAGTGAAAACATGTGATGCTTTCTCCTCTGATAATGATGAACCCATTCCTAAATTCACATGCATGCAGTTGTATGCCACATTCCTGACATGGGGGTTCTGGATGGTTTGTGTGCACATTGTGTATTCACCATTTTGTTCAGGGTTTAGAATCGGGGTGTCTGTTCCTGTTTATACTGTAAATACAAAGTCTCATCCGGCTGAGCTTTTTCCGGGTGGTGAGGGACCTGGTTAATCCAGTCTGCCTCCACCCAGAAGTGGAGTCATCTAATGCCTGCTGTAACGTTTTTATTAATTAGTATGCAGACAAAATTGCTCGTATGCACCACGACTTGGCTGCTGCCATTTCGCCTGCAGAGTCAGAGTTTGAAGTTATGAAAGCTCAGTCCTGTCCTGTTTATTTGGATCAGTTTCAATCGGTATCACCCACCGATGTGGGGGAGGTGTTTGGGGCAGTGAGGGCAACCAGTTGTGAACTAGATCCTTGCTCATCCTGGCTGGTGAAAGCCAGACAGGAGACATTGAGGCTGCAGCTGGCTGGGATTGTCAACACCTCCCTTTGCTGTCTCCACGGCCAGCTATCGGCCTGTCTCTAACCTTCCCTTTTTAGGGACGGTTATTGAACAGGTGGTTGTCTGACAGCTCCAGGCTCACCTCAGTGCCATTGAATTCCAGGAACCATTTCAGTCAGGCTTCAGTCCTGGGTATGGTACTAAGACTGCGCTTGTGGCCTTGGTCGATGACCTGCTCCTGGAGATTGAAAAGGGGAATTCTACCCTGTTATTAGATCTTTCAGCAGCCATTATTATTATTGTTGTTGTTAGCGTTTGTATAGCGCCAGCTGTGTACCTGGCGCATTACAGAACAATGAGATAGATGCGGTCCTTGCCTACAGCTTACAATCTAATAGACTCAGAGAGGCAAGACAAGGAGAGGGGACATAGGGAGAGACAAGGGATAAAAACATTCAAGTGGATGCGAAGTCTCAGGTGCATGTTCTTGGCTTGGTTGCAGTTAGGCAGGAGTCAATGTGGAGGACAGACAGTAAGTATTGAGAGGGAAGTTCTAACAGACATCGGGAAAGGCGGCGAGGAAGAGGTGGGTTTTGAGGAGGGATTTGAAGGTGCGGAGGGAGGGGGCAAGACGGATGTGGGCAGGAAGGGAGTTCCAGCCATGGGGCGCAGCAAGGTAGAAGGAATGAAGGCAGTTAGGGGAGCAGGGGAGACGAGGGAGAGCAAGGGAGGGGACAGAGGAGGAGCAGAAAGTGCGTGCAGGAGTGTGTAAGGAGATAAGGGCTGAGAGGTAAGGGGGAGCCAGGTTGTGAAGGGTTTTGTAAGTAAATACCAGGAGTTTGTGAAGGATGCATTTGGGAAGGGGGAGCCAGTGAAGTGAGGAGAGGAGAGGCTGCACGTGGTCGAAGCGACGGGCTGAGTGGATGATCCTAGCAGCGGAGTTTTGGATGGAAATAAGGGGGGACAGATGAGAGCGGGGGAGGCCAGCAAGGAGGAGGTTGCAGTAGTCAAGGCAAGAGATGACCATGGCATGAACATGGGTTTTGACTGAGGAGACAGAGAGAAAGGGACGAATCTGAGCAATGTTGTGGAGGGCAAAGCGACAGAACTTCGCAACAGAGTCGATGTAAGGTTTGAAGGAAAGGTGAGTGTCGAAGACGAAACCCAAGCTACGGGCTTGGGGGACAGGACGGATGGTGACCCCATCAATAAGGATGGAGAGGGAAGAGGGGGAGGAAGGGTAGGGAGGAAAGATAAGGAGTTGAGCTGATGTTGGGACATCCAGGCAGAGATATCGGAGAGACAGTTGATGAGGCGAGCTTGGACAGAAGGAGAGAGAGAGTAGGTGGAGAGAGAGAGTTGAGTGTCATCAGCATAAAGGTGATATTGGAAGCCGTGGGAGGCAATGAGTTTGCCAAAGGACAGGGTGTAGATAGAGAAGAGGAGAGGGCCCAGGACAGAGCCTTGGGGAACCCCAATCGAGAGGGGGAGGGAGGAGGAGTTGGAATTGGGTAGAGGCACATTAAAGGAGTGGTCAGAGAGGTAGGAGGAGAACCAGTCAAGGACAGAGCCGCAGAAGCCTAGGGAACGAAGAGAGTCCAGTAGGAGTGAGTGGTCGACAGTGTCAAAGACAGCAGAGAGGTCAAGGAGGACAAGAATGGAGTAGAGGTGCTTAGATTTAGCGACCAGTAGATCATTGGTGATCTTGGCAAGGGCCGTTTCTCTGGAGTGAACGGGGCAGAAGCCAGATTGGAGAGGGTCCAGGGAGGAGTTGGCAGAGAGAAGATTCAGGCAGCGGGAGTAGACAACATGTTCCAGAAGCTTAGCAGCGAAGGGTAGGAGGGAGACTGGCTGGTAACTAGAGGGGTCAGAAGGGTCGAGGGTGGACTTTTTGAGGATGGGAGAGACAGTGGCCTGCTTGAAGGCGGAGGGGAAGGAGTCAGTGGAGAGGGAGAGATTAATGACATGTAGAAGGGGGGGCTACAGTGGGAGCAATGGAGGCCAGAAGGCGGGAGGGGATTGGGACGAGAGGTCAGGTGTAGGGGTTGGAGGAAGAGAGCAGAGAGGAGATTTCCTCAAGGGAGGCAGGAGGAGAGGAGAGAGGGGGGAGAGGAAGGAGAGGAGACGGGTGGGAAGCAATGTCCTGACGGATCTTGTCAGTCTTTGAGGTGAAGAATGACGTGAGGTCCTGAACAGAGAGGGGGGCTTGAAAGGGAGTCAAAGGTGGAGAAGAGGTGGCGAGGGTCACGAGAGTAGGATTCAGCTCTGAAGGCATAATAGTGTTGCCTCGCCAGGGAGATAGCGGAAGAGAGGGGGGAGAGGGAGAATTTATTGTGGAGGAAGTCAGGGTGGGAGCGGGATTTGCGCCAGAGGCATTCAGCAGCCCGGGTGCAGGAGCAGAGGTAGCGGACAGTAGGGGCGAGCCAAGGACGGGGGTTTGGGGGCCGAACGGGGGGGCAAGAGAGTCGAGGCGAGAGAGGCATTAAGAGAAGCGATGGAAGCATCAGGGGAGGAGGAGGAGAAGACAGGAGGGGGGAGAAGGAGGAGACAAAATATAAAGGGTTTACAGCCTGCAGATCATGGAAGGGACGTGGAGCTGGGGAAGAAGATGGGGGTTGGTGGGAGAGGTTGAAGGAAGCGAGGTGATGGTCGGACAAAGGTCAAAGGAGAGGTCAGCAACAGGACAGTTTCTGGAGAAGATGAGGTCGAGAGAGTGGTCGTTGGTGTGGGTGGGGGAATCGGTCCAGAGGCGGAGATTAAAGGAGGAGGTTAGGGAGAGAAAGCGGGAAGGTGCATCAACATGGATGTTGAAGTCACTGAGAATGAGAGCAGGGATATCCTTGGAGAGGAAGAAGGTAAGGCAGGATTCAAAGTCCGGGAGAAAAGAGGAAAGGGAGCCAAGGGGGTGGCAAATGACAGCGACATGAAGGTGAAGGGGGGAGTAGAGACGCACCGAGTGGGCCTCGAAGGAAGGGAAGGAGAAGGAGGGAAGAGGGGCTGGAATCGGCAGTGGTTGGCAAGGAGAAGGCCCACACCACCACCCCGGCCTTCAGCGGGGGCAGTGAGAGAATGAAAGGCCTCCAGAGGAGAGTGTGGAAGGGGTGACAGAGTCAGCGGGAGAGATCCAGGTTTCACTAAGTGCAAGGAGTTGAAAGCTGTGAAAAAGAAATTGGTCGTGAATGAATGGGGCTTTGCTAATGGAAGAGCGGCAGTTCCAGAGGGAGAAGGAGAAGGGGAGTTGATCAGGGGGAAAGCAGGGAATGTGAATGAGGTTGGGGGATGTGGAGCGATGGGGCTTGCAGGGATTGTGAGAGGGTGGGTGGAGGAGAGGAGGGGGTTTTCAGGGAATGGTTAAGGGGGAGGAGGGGGAATAGGACAGGGGGAAAATAAGGGGCAGGGAGGTTGGAGAAAGTGTTGGAGGAGGGAGAAGTAGGGGAGACAGCAGCAGTGAGAGAAAGAGAGGAGAGATGGAGGGTGAGGGAGATATGGGGAGGCATTCCAGTGGTAGTATTCACGGCAGCAGAGGGGATAAACAGGCCTGCAGGTGGGCGGGAGGGTTCAAGCGACGGCTGGAAGAGGCTGTGTTGCACGGCTGTCGTCCCTGGAACAGGGTCCTTGTGGACCTCGCACCAGCCTCACAACGGCCACAAAACAGCCAGTGCCTTCTTGTCGCTGCCCTTCGGGCGCTGGCCGAGGGCTTCCGCCCACAGTCAGTGCTGGTGTCCCGGGAGCGAATGGCTGGGAGGGAATGCATCCAGGTGCTGGGACTAGTTACCTGCAGGAAGAGATGAGCGGGTCACACAGGGAGCTGGGGGCGGGGCTGGCAATGGGGCTTCCTGAAGACACTTGCAGGGGCGGGGGGAAGCTGTCCTGTTTCATGTCACCTATGACAAGGGGCAGATTCTGCCACTTTGGGAGATATGCTGGGAACTACCACTGGAGGCTGCCCTCTAGCGAGGGAAGGTGGCCACACTGGCCAGTNTGCTGGTGTCCCAGGGGGGAAATGGCTGGGATGGAATGCATCCAGGTGCTTGGACTAGTTACCGGCAGGAAGAGATGAGCGGGTCACATGGGAAGCTGGGGGCAGGGCTGGCAATGGGGCATCCTGGGGTCTCCTGCAGGGGCGGGCAGCAGCTATCAGTGCTGGTGTCCCATGGGAGGGGGAATGGCTGGGAGGGAACACATCTAGGTGCTGGGGCTAGTTACCTGCAGGAAGAGATGAGCGGGTCACATGGGGAGCTGGGGGCGGGACTGGCAATGGGGCTTCTTGGGGTCTCCTGCAGGGGCGGGCAACAGCTATCAGTGCTGGTGTCCCGGGGGGGAATGGCTGGGAGGAGGGGGAATACTGTTGATCATGAGGTGTTGATACCGTTGATCATGACTGCAGGACCTGGCGGGGGTATGTGGGACTGCTCTTAAGTGGTTGTGCTCTTTCCTGTCGGGAGGTCCCAGAGAGTGGTGAGCAGTGATTGCTCATCCTCTTCTTGAGACCTCCCTTGTGGGGTCCTGCAGGGTTCCATTCTGTCTTCCATCCTGTTCAGTGTGTATATGAGGCCACTGGCCAACGTCATTTGGAGATTTGGGGTGAAGTGCCACCAGTATGCTGATGACACCCAGCTCTACCTCTCTTTTTCATCCGACCCAGGCCCTGCAATCTCAGTGCTTACCCGTTGCCTGGCTACTGTTGGGGACTGGATGAGGGTGAGCCGATTGAGGCTGAATCCAGATAAGACCGAGATGGTGATGGTTGGCCAGTTTTGTGGCCTGGCGGGGATTGGGACTCCTCATATTAATGGGGTTTGACCCCCTATAGTCTATCGGTTTCACAGCCTTGGAGTGCTTTGGACTCCTTGCTACATCTGGATTGTCATGTTGCGGCAGTGGCCAAGGAGCACTTTTCACCAATTCCATCTGGTGAGGAGGCTGCGGCCTTTCCTTTCTAATTTGGATGTGGCCACTGTCATCCATGCTTTCATTACCTTGAGGCTAGACTACTGCAATGCGCTCTACGTGGGGCTGCCCTTGATGACTGTTCGGAAGCTGCAGCTGGTGGAAAATGCGCAGCTCACCTCCTGTCAGGGGTGAGATGTTGCGAACACATTACTCTGTAGTTGTTAGCACTGGCTTCCTATGGTTTTCTGGGCACAAGGTGCTGGTTGTGACCTTTAAAGCCCTAAATGGTCTGGGCCCCACATATCTTAGAGACCACCTGTCCTTCCATGCTCCATCACAGCTCCTATGATTGGCCAAGAGCACCAACCTGTGGGTACCATCAGATAGACTTGTTCATTCAGCGAGGGCTCGCAGGGGGGCATTCTCGGTTGCTGCCCCAATGCTGTGGAACTCCCTTCCACCAGAGGTTCTCTTGAGTCTGAGCCGGAGTGTCTTCCGGAGGCAGTGTAAGACCTTTCTCTTTGTAAAGGCATTGGCAGGCAGGGATAGGATATGGGGGGTTGCTGGGCAGTTTGGGGTAGAATTGTGTATGGGGGAAGTGGTATTGGATGTTTTTTGGGAGACTGTGTGATGGTTGTGGGGTTGGGGTTTCTTTGTATTCTGTTTTTATGGATTTTTATATTTTATCTATGTTGTTAGCCACCCTCAGGCTTGGGGGAGGGTGGAACGCAAATTTAAATAAATAAATCGAGACTGCATTCACACAATATGCTTGTAGTGTGGGTGTTGGTCCAAACCCACATTCTGAGTGTTGAGTCAAACTCTTACCACTCTGCTCTCTCCTTGATATTAAGGTGTAGGAGTTTGAGTTAGTACTTACTCTAAAAGAATGCTATGTGTAGGGTTGGTAAGACAATCAGTTAATGCCAATTGACACATGTCCGGAATCATCACCATGATTACATTCCTCTTACTTCTGGCAGAGAAGGCCACCTAACCACACTCACTTTATTTGGTCTTTGTAAACGTCATGGGAGGGAAGGGGCAACATACCTGTGTCTAGAGCCTAGGGAGAGTATCCTGTACCCTAGAGTGCAGTGAGAGTGCAGCTACAAGTTGGAATTGACTCATGCTCAGGGCCATAGTGTCCATTGAGTGAACCTGGCATAAAGCCCGGGACCTCTAGGCACCAGGGGGCAGCTGCCTGGCCCCACAGGCTGGAGGAGACTGGGTGCAGGGCATCCCCACATTATGGGGGTTTCCCATCCCTCACCTGCCTCTGCCTGCTGGTAGTGCAGCAGCAGCAGTGGGACTCAGACTGGGAGATAAAGCTGTTTGTAAACAAACAACTCCTCCCTATGTGAATGATCAGAAGGTTGTTGCCTTGTAAAGAAGGTTATTTGAGATGGCTCCTAACATTCTCACAACTGGGTTGTGCGTGGCATGCTCAGTTGCTCACCATATTCAAATAATAGACCACGTAATGGTCTCGAGCTCCTCTAGTATAAAAAGCACTCTCCCCCTCAGAATGATAGTCCCTTCCAACCTTTTCTAGGAATAGAAGAAAAAAATTCCATGCGTGGCTGGAAGGGTGGATGTTGTAAGAATGCTCACCATATTCAAATAATAGACCATGTGATGGTCTTGAGCTCCTCTAGTATAAAAAGCACTCTCCCCCTCAGAATGCTAGTCCCTTCCAACCCTTTCTACAAATATAAGAAAAAAAATCCATGCGGGGCTGGAAGGGTGGATGTTGTGAGAACGTTTACAGCCATCTCGAAGAACCTTGTGTACAAGGCAGCAACCTTCTGTTCTTCTTCGAGTGGCTCCTCACAGGCCATTTTTACACGACTCCACCAAATGGTGGAGTTCATGGGCGCATCGGTGCATGGGCGGGGTGTGCACATGGCCATCCCCACTCACCCCTCACTCATCCGCACCCACGGAGCAACCGCGGGATTTCCCAGTTGTTTCGTGCGTGGGGACGAGCGGGGGGTGAGTGGGAATGCCTGTTAGGCGAGCGTGCGCACGTACCCCCAGTCACTGTGGGCGCGTGCACCACATCGTTCACACAGGGCTCCCCCACCCATGAACACACAGAAATCTGCGTGTTCATGTGTGGGAGAGGCCCATGTAAAAAGAGACACATTCTCACAACTGTCTTACTTATACTATCTTAAGTAGGAATTTAGGATGTAAAGCAATATCTATTCTATCTTGGAAAATCTGTGAATATGGTTCTGATTATTATGGCTGCTATTTCACTAACTCTTTTTAATGAAGTTATTGCAAACAGGAATAATGTCTTTAAACCCCACCCCATAACCAGTTCATTTTCGCCCCCGTCCCCAATATAATCAATTCAGCTAGGCCCACCACTGGGACAAAGAGGGGGGTCCATCTTGACTTCTTGGCCAGGGGCCCATTCCACCCTAGCTACGTCCCTGCTCAAGCTGGCTAATGACCACACAGCTGTAACATTCCTGTGATAGACAGGACTTTTAATTTCAAGAGATGGTGGGAAAGCAGGAAAGGCACCCAAAAAATCAATGCCAGACACTTTATACATGGTACAGTTAATCCAAATGAACATAGTCCCAGAACATGCACAACTCACCTTATCTATCTCATATTAGCCCCAATAGAGGAAATGCTGTGACTGTGGGCGCTTTCCCACGTGACAGAATGCACATGGTTTGCATCCACGAGAAACTCTGAGAGGCAAATACTGCACAGCTTTTGTCACGTAGGGAAACAAAACAACGTGGCATTGGCGCCAGTCATGCGAAGGATGCATCCCCACTACAGAATTAACTGTCAAAAATCATCAATTTTAATATGCTCCTCAAGTGATGGAGGAGATGAGTGTACTAGTGACATCAGTGCCCAGGATGGGGGCCTGTCAGGTCCATAAGCCTGAGAGTTGGTGGGACAGGAAGTGTACTCTGGTTAGAGCTAGTGTGAGAAGAGCTGCTAGAGTACTGCATAGAACAAATGAGGAACAGGTAGTAGCAAATTTTAGGCGCCTCAGGCTGGATTATAAGGAGCTACTAGCCATCAAAAAGAAAGTATTCCAGACCCAAAGATGGCAGCAACTTTTGGAAACATTGACAAAGAATGATAGGAGACATTTTTGGCAGTTAGTTAATAATAACTCCCGGAAGGGGAGGGGATGTATAAAGGAGGTGAAGATTCCTACCTCGATTTGGACAAGGCATTATATCCAGAAGTTTGCTGCATATGAGTTAGAGCGGGCTTATGTGCCCCCATCCGCCTTGAATTTTTATTTATTTATTTATTTATTTATTTATTTGTTGCATTTATAATAAAGATTTGAATAAAGATTTACCGGTATGGGACAGAGTTACATCTGAGGAAGTGAGTGAAGCTATTGCCAAACTCAAGAATGGCAAGGCAGTGGGGGTGGATTCTATCCCTGGAGAAGTTTTCAAGATACCGCCAGAATGGTGGCTGGCTGCGGTAGCCCACTTGTTCTCACTTATTAACGCCAATTTAGCAATTCCTGAGACATGGACATCTAGTATCATAGTGCCCATTTATAAGAAGGGGGATAGGAGTCGGCCGGGAAACTATAGACCTATTAGTCTATTATGTATCATTTCAAAAATTTATTCTAGGCTTCTACTGTCCCGGCTGCAATTTTGACTGGTGGAGAACAATATACTGGAGGAGGAACAGGCAGGCTTTAGAGAAAACAGGTCAACCACCGACCAGGCTTTTGTATTGGAACATATTGTTGATAAATACAGGTGGTGTAATAGGAAGGTATATGCTGTATTTATCGAACTTTCAGCAGCTTTTGATTCTATCTGTAGAATAATATTGTGGCAAGAATTAGAACATTTACAGATGGACAAGTGCCTATTGGCCTTGATTAAAGCCTTGTATTCGGAGACAGCTCTAAGGATTAGAGTACACCCAGCTGGTTTGCTTTCGGAGTCAATTTCTACTGGACGTGGTGTCAGACAAGGTTGTTTGCTGGCTCCACCATTGTATAATATCTATGTTAATGCATTGATACAGGGAAACAGAGAGACTGGGGGTTATCATCCTCTGAGGATTTTTGACAGGAGAGTTTTTATGTTAATGTACGATACGGTCCTGTTGGCACTTAGTAGAAGAGGCCTGGAAAGATCTTTAATGGATTTTGAGGCTAGCTGTGAACAAAGAAAACTCGCCATAAACTATAACAACACCAAAATTGTAGTTTTCCCTAAAAGATATGTACAACAAGCGTGGTTTATAAAGGGACATAGAATCGAACAAGTGCGAAGGTACCGTTATCTGGGAATTACTTTCTCCGATAATAACTCTTGGTCAAATCATATTGCTGGGGCAAAACAGAAGACAAAAACAGAATCACTAGCTATCCAATGCTTTTACTATCGGTATGAGCAGTGTGGTATGGAGTCAGTGAGAAGGATTGCTAATTCAAAGCTTTTAGCAGGTATGCTATATGGTGCCCCAATTTGGGGAATTGATCAACAGACATCCAAATATCTTGAACCAGTCCTTAATGCCCTATGGAGATGGGTCTTGGCATTACCTCCCTCAGTCAGTTCTGCACTGTTAAATCTGGAAATGGGAAATCATTCGATGGATGCTCATATAGTAATTAGAAAGTTAACATTCTGGGCAAAATTGAGAGAGGCATCAAGCCTATCTTTGACAGCCCAGGTTTGGTTTGAAAAACAGCAAGATAGAGTAGGGGGGATGGATCGTTGGTGGGTGGATGTGGAGAGATATCTGTTGTTGGATTTTTCAGAATAATTTTTTAGGGATAAGCCAAGCAAAGTGGTAATCAAGATGCTTAAACAAAGGGTTTAGGACTCTGACAGACAAAAGCTAAGGGCAGAGTCAGCTAATTCGTGTGTTCCCCCTATTATAAATACTTGATCCCCAGTAGAGGTGGGGCTGCATACATTGAGTCTTTAGCGGATCCCGTGCTTAAGAAGGCCATGACGAGCCTACGTCTTCAAACAGTTCAAATAGCTGTAGTAGAGGGTAGATATAAAGGGGTTCCGCTACAAGAGCGGATCTGCCCATGTGGGCAAGAGGTGGAAGAGTTGGGACGCTATCTTTTGACATGCCCCTTGTATAAGGAGCCATATTACCTCCTACAGAAAACTATTGGTTGGGACTCTTCTTGGTCAAGTTTCCAATAGATAATGTATTTACTAGATGATAAGGTTTCTGCGTGATTGAAATCAGTGACGAATTTTGCCTGCAGAATTGCAAAAATTTGCAGGAGCTTAGAGAAGGTTAATGATGGTTGTGGAGATGAGGGATCATCATACACTATCATACCAGATTAAATGCCCTGAAGTCCATTTCGTGGTGCTCTCCCCCTGTAAGTGTTTAAAACAGTATAGTTTTATATGTTATTTGTTTGTGAATAGAGGAAATGGTGTAGATATGTGGGTTTGGGGATTGTTTTATTTGTTGGTTGAAGGATTATATTAACTTGGTATGGTTACCGGTTTTATGTATGTATGATTTATTAAATTGTTTATTGTGTGTGTATGTGTATATATATGTGTGTGTGTGTGTATATATATATATATACACACACACACAATAAACAATTTAATAAATCATACATACATAAAACCGGTAACCATACCAAGTTAATATAATCCTTCAACCAACAAATAAAACAATCCCCAAACCCACATATCTACACCATTTCCTCTATTCACAAACATATATATATATACACACACACACACACACACACACACACACACACACACACACACACACATATATATATATATATATATATATATATATATATATATATATATATATATATATATATATATATATACACACACACACACACACATACAATAAACAATTTAATCAATCATACATACATATATATATAGTGAAGGCCAAGTGGCTAACAATACATTTCTTCTACACAATTAAAAAATGCTCCTGATTCAAAACAAAAAAGTGAAATTGAAAATATTATCCCCTTTAAGTTGGAAAAAGGAGAAATTTAAATATCTTGCCATTTGGCTCCCCCCCCCCAGAATTGGATGATTTATATGTATATAATTGTTTGCCTATTCTTCAAACAATAACAACAGAAATAGAAACATGAGGCAAATTAATATGTTCCTGGCTTGGTGGACTAAACCTATTAAAAATGATACTGCCTAAAATATATGTAATGACTGCTATTCCTATTGTACTGCCATCCAGCTTTTGTATATATATGTAATATATGTAATATGTAATATATAACAAATATATGTAATGACTGCTATTCCTATTGTACTGCCATCCAGCTTTTTTGCATATTTGAAAATATTGATTTCAAATTTATTTGGGAAGGGAAGCTACCTAGAATAAGTAAATTGATGCTATGGTGTGACAAAGAATTAGATGGGCTGAACTGTCCACATTTGAGATTTTATCACCATGTTACGGTGTTGCGTGCAATGAAAAAATGGTATAATGGTAACACAGTTATTCTGTGGCTTGAAGAGGAGAAAAACATGATAAATATTATTGATTTTAAACTGCTTATAACAGAAGCAGGCGCAAACTTTAACAAAAAATACTGCGAAGGAACATCTCTTTGCAAGGGCAGCTCTGAATACCTGGAAATGTCATAAAAAACCAATCTGTACGTAAGGCAGAACTGACCCCTTATACCCTGATAGCCAATATACAAATTAAAAAATTAGGTATTGCAAAAAAAATTGATTACTAAATTACAAGACAACGGAATTGTGAGGATTTCTTACTTATTCTCTAACAAAAAATTCAAAACACTTGAAGAGCTGGAGTGTTTATTACAATCCAGAATCAACTTTCTTGAATATTACCAACTAAATAGTATTTTCAATAATCTTGAAACATGTAAAATGGTGATATGCTCAATATCTAAACTTTATTATTGTAATTGTAGATATTACATCATATAAAGGGATTTAGCTCTCTTATTTATAAAAGTTGAATTGCAATTTGGTACAAGGGAAAAGCTAAATGTTTTGTTATTTGGGCAAAGGAATTAAATAAAGAATGGTCAGATATACAAATTAGATAAATTCTGAGCAGAAGGCATAAACATTCGAACTCACTTGAAATTTGAGAACCACAGCTAAAGTTGGCTATGCATTTTTACCTAACACCTTTCAGAATAGCTATAGTAAAGGATGTTCTGCTACTTGATAGAATGGGTGTGGGGAAAATTGAACATTATTACAATACAGCTGGCAATATCCTAAATTCCAAACATTTTGGTTAATACCTTAATATACCTTAAAGACATCACTGGACTTACAATACCATTCTCACCTAAAATAGCGCTGCTTGGGGTTTACCCTGAGATTGCTTGCTGAACAACTGTAACTATTCATGTAACGCGTTACTAGCAGCTGCTATCAGTGTTCTGATGCACAACTGGAAGAATGGAACACAACTAAATAAACTAACCTGGATTAAAAAATTTGGGTCTTTTCTGACGAGACACTCTGGGTGATTTCAGAAGTGATGTGGTGAATATCCACCACAGTCAGCCTCAGTCAAATGCGGGGGGGTGGTGTGTGTGTGTGTGTGTGTGTGTGTGTGTGTGTGAAAGCACCGTGCATGTCTGTTTGCTCACATCCAAATGTTCACCACAGTCAAATGTGGTCCAGGGTGAAGCTAACCATGCTTCATGAGGTTGGGGCGGGAGGAGGTCCAGAAGTGTGGTGAATGGTCACCACGGCAGGGGTAAATGAAAAGTAACTTCTGAACGGAAATTCACAGCCGCAGTGGAAGGAATTGACCCCAGCCGCGGTGCATTCTGGGGCTTGAACCACAGTCCACGTCTCCACTGCATGTCTGTTGTGTTCCCCGGGTCCATGTTCTCTCTGATTGCCCCTGGGCAGTGGTCATGATCCTGTCACTTCTGTTGGAAGTGTCACCATAGCCCGCGGTGAATCCGTTCACACTGTGGTGAATTGAAACGCGTCACTTCTGAAATCACCCTCTGTCTCCACCCACTACACACCTACCTCCCACCCACTATACATTATTATTATTATAAACATTTATATAGCGCCAGTCGTGTGACCTGGTGCTGTACAGAACATAGAATTAGACGCGGTCCCTGCCGGTGACTTACAATCTAAAAGACAAAAGTGGGGAAGACAGGGAGAGGGGACAGTGGGAGAGACAGGGGAGAAGACAAACAAACATTCAAGCGGATGCGAAGTCTCCGGTGCATATGCTTGGCTTGGTTGGTAGCAGCAGTCAGCAGAGGAGGGCCGACAGTAAGTGTATGGGGAAAGACTAGCAGGCATTGGGAAAGGCAGCAAGGAAAAGGTGGGTCTTGAGGAGGGATTTGAAGGAGCGGAGGGAGGAGGCAAGGCGGATGTGGGCAGGGAGGGAGTTCCAGGCATGGGGAGCAGCGAGGGAGAAGGGTCGAAGGCGGTTAGGTGAGCAGGAGAAGCGAGGGAGAGTGAGGGAGGGGACAAAGGAAGAGCGGAGAGCGCATGCAGGAGTGCGTAGGGAAATTAGGTCCGAGAGATAAGGGGGAGCTTGGTC
>QEPC01003911.1:1369782-1409877 GCA_003113815.1 Sphenodon punctatus | reverse complement strand
GGGGGAGCAAGGTTGTGAAGAGCTTTATAGGTGAAGACTAGGAGCTTGTGCAGGATTCGTTCAGGAAGGGGAAGCCAGTGAAGCGAAGAGAGGAGGGGCTGCACCTTCTCTTCTGCCATGCTCCTACCTACTTTCTCCTCTGTTCACAAGGAAAGCAAGGCAAGGTGTGGAATCATGCCAGATCTCAGACAAACTGGATAGAAGAAAGAAGCAAATTACTTTAGATGTTTGCATTTTGAATGACATTTAAAATTTTGCTTCTTTGTGGACTTCTCCCCCAAAGAAGAGGTCCAAGACCCTTCCAGTCCCCATGCCATCACTTACCATTATCCGGAACCCTCTTCATTTTCATGCTGTCCTTGGCTGCCTGTAGTTTTCTAGGGTAGGCTCACAGTCCCCAGACAAAATAGGACTTAAGTCTCCATTGGGCATCAAGAACCCTCCACTGAAGTCTGAAGTCTAATGTGTCTTGGAGGCAGTAGGCATCCACAGAACCCCACCGTAGACTGAGGTCGCAACGTGTCTGGAGACACAGTGGTGGGTGGAAAATTGCATTATGTTGCTGTGGAGCTCTGTCACTGTGGAGGTCCCACTGCTGGTGTTTTGGAGGCCTCAGATAGAGTGGAACCTTCTCACTTGTTGGCCTAAAGAAGCCCACTGGAGTGTGAGGTCCCACTGTGTCTAGGGACACAGGGGTGGGGGGATATCGTTGTTGAGACCATTCGCTGTTCAGGTCCCACAGCTGGTCTTCTGGAGGCCTTCAGACACAGTGTGACTTCAGGTTTCATTGAACCTATAGAACCCCAGTAATTCCTAAAGTCAAACACTGCATCTGGAGGCAAGGTGGTGGTGGTGGTGCAGTTGCTGTAGAGGCCCCCATGGCTGGGTTTCTAGAGCCCACATGAATTGTTGGAGGTGCCCTAAGACTTTAGGGTGTCCCACGGCCGTGAGCCCACCCGTGCCCCCAAGAAGATGTTCCACCCTCCCAATGCCCTCTGTACCTCTTCTTGGGGACAGGGGCGGGTTTAAAATATAAAAAACGCCTACTCTTAATAACTAACTACCTCTAAACTACAGTAGCACCAACCATTTTAAAAAACTCTAACAAGTGTTTAACTTAAGACATCTTAACTTATCTTTTTTAATGCATTCTGTTGCTTGGTGTCCCATGGCCATGAGCCCACCCCTGCCCCTAAGAAGAGGTTCCACCCTCCCAATGAATGCCCTCTGTACCTCTTCTTGGAGGCAGGGGCAGGTTTAAAACATTAAAATTGCCTACTCTTAATCTAACTTACAACTGTTTAACTTTTTTTTTTAATGTAACTTTTTAACTTAAGACTGGAAAGGAACCACCGTTATCTTAAACATTTTAAAAACCTGCAACTTACAACTGTTTAACTTGAGACAATTTTTTAACTCAACTTTTTTAACTTAACTTTTTAACTTAAGAAGGAACCACACTTATCTTAAATGTGGGATGTCCTCTGCTGGCTCTCATCCTCACACTCATAGCTGCCAGAAACGCCTCCCTTCCTCTTGTGTGCCATCGCCGTCACGTAGTGCCCTTTGGGTGCTGGGTTTATTCATGATGGTGGTTCTGCAGTGCCATTGGTCTTCCTCTCTGTGCTCTGTCCTCGAAGCCCGGGGAGCAGGCTGTCCTCCTTGTCACACTCGGTGGCATTGCCTTCTTTTCCTACTTGCATGGTCCAGCCTCCGTGTAGGCATCAGTCTCCCTGTAACGTAACTGAGACTATGCAGGCCAGACTGGAACTGAAGGGCTCTAAAACAGGTTGTCTTATTTTGGGGGCTCCCTGCCTTCTAGACTTCATGCAATGGAGAGTCCAGATCATCACCTGTTTACTTGGGTGCAGCGTCCATGTTGGCATGGGTCTCCCTTTAAGGACAAAGACCATGCAGGCTGGAGCTAGATGGATGCAAAACAGATCTTCTCATTGTGCGGGTCTTTGTCCAGAATAGATCATCTTCAGGTTTGTTCAGCACCTGTACTGAAAATTTGCTCAACGTTCCTTGCATTGTGCATACAGATCTATTGTTTTGTTGTTGAAGTCCGGAATTTCCCTGACCATGGCTTGCTCAGTAGACAGCATTGCTAGAGCATTCAGACAGTCCTCTGTCATGGTACTTCTCAGAATGTTTTTAACTCTTTTTAGAGCCGAGAAGCTTCATTCCCCTTCAACAGTTGTGAGAGGCATTGTCATCACAATCTTCAGCAGTTTAACCACCTCTGAAAAGGATTTGTCCAAGTTGTCCTCGGTCAACACAGCAAGTAGCGCAGAGGCATCTTTGGCAGAACGGAATTCTGATCTGTCATACAAAGTCTTCAAATGTATTGACGAATGCTTTCTCAGAGCGCTTGAAGGAAACGTAACTGACCCGCTCTTGATAGATGTACTCCAGCTACATCATACAGGAATAGCTGATGTCTTGAGAACCTATGCCAGATTGTAGTAGCCTTCCTTTGATGACGCAGAAAAGCATCCATTAGTCTGTTCACATTTCTCATCGATTTTCTAAACCGACGAAGTGCACCAGAATCAGTCGGGCTTGGCCTTGCATTCCTATTGCCTGCTTTTTCAGTTAAATTAGACACCAAGATGTTGCTCCTCAGAAAGGAGTGGATGATACGGCGCAGGTCACATCTCATGGCACATGTCAACTCTAGACCAGTGAGGTCGGCCACATCATTTCCACCACAGTGGATCACGATTCCTGTTGGAGGTGGAACATGACGTCTCCTCTAAATCCTTTCCAACGTTGGAACGATCTCATGCCATCTCATTCCTTCTCTCCCAAACTGCCAGATGTCATAATTCTGGTTGTCTGAGGAAAAGCTAAGCCCCTCTTCACAGACAAACTGCTCCAAATGGCAAATGTAGGAATCACCAATGATCCAGATAACTTCTGCCATACTTGGGATCAGGAAGGATGCAAACACAATGACAGTGTAATCCGCAAGAGTAGCACAGACAAGAGAGAGAGACACAGGGGTTTGTCCTGCAACTCCAAGATACTGGAGAGAAATGGTACGGAATTGCAGGTGTTACTGTACTAATTTGGTATGCCCTTTGGTCCCCTGTACCCCTATAATGCAGTGCACAAGGAGAGCCCTGTGGTGCAGAAAGGGGGAAGGACAGAAGGAAGTGGTACTCCTTGGCCACTCTCATATGCAGCACCTAAATATGTTGAATACGTAAGTAACCCCAGGGCCACAGCAAACCCGCTGCAGCGTGCAGTGCAAAGTGGAGCAGAATGGCACATTGTTATTACACTGTGTATGATACACACACAGCACAAAAGCAGCAGCATACAGTTCCATTCTCCCACAGACCCCCAACCATGCTACACAGTTCTGTTACAGTGTAAAAGGCAGGATCTGCTGCAGCCGGGCAGGCCGTTAGACTAGCCATTAGTGAAGTGAACCAACATGTGGCATGGCCTTCTTGCAGAAAAGCCTGCCACAACATCCCACCAAACTGTAAAAGGTGGGGCCATTATAGAATGCAAGGAACATGCCAGCAAAGATTGTGCTGGAAACCCTTTCAGCCAAGCTCCTAGGTCCCTCCACCCAAAAGAAAGAAAAAAAGCAGACATTCTCCCCTCCTCCCAGGACAGATGGTCTTCACTATGGGATGTGTCTCTCCTTCCCTCGGATAGGCAGGATCAGTTTGATTGACAGTCTCTTCCATGGGGAGGGGCACAGCCCACCTCGAAGCCCAGTTCTGTTCCTGCCTTGCTTGGGGTAGGAAGCAGGATCGTGGCTCCCTTCTGGGAGCTTAGGCCTTAGGTTTTCTTTTTCCTTTTCCTTTCTTTCTTTCCTTTCCTATACTTGGGGTCCCGCTCCTCTCACTACTAACCTACCCCTCGAGGGGGGCAGAGCTGAGCAGTTGGCAGGGGTCCAGGGAGGGTCCTTCCCCCGTTCCTTCCCCCGTGTCCTCCCCCTTATTTACCTCATTGTCTAAAGTGCTCCGTTAAACGGGGGAGCCATCACGCCCGGAGCCGCTCCTCCCCAGTGGCTGTTTGGCTTGAGGGGAGTCGAGCCACGCCAGAGTCTCGAGGCGCACAGCACTACCGCAGCTGCCCACATTTTCCCACGCTCCACCATGGCGGCATGAGCCGGGAATCAAACCCTCTGGGATGTGGGCTCGCTCCTCCCCCACAGCAACAGGGAGCCTGGTGAAATAGGCGCAATGGCGCCTCCCCGCAGCACAACGGATCTTACCCCCGGTGAGGCCCAGGAGGGGGTGAGTGAAACGAGGATCTGCCAGGGATCACACCCCACCACTCAGCAAAGGTCCCAGAAGCCGTGTTACTCTGGCTGGGGCAGCAAGTTATGGACTCCCCCCATCTATTTGAGTCCCTCACGGGCGGGGGGGAGACACCCCATCAGCCCTCCCTTCCCCCAGAGAGGGAACCTCCGTATAGGGGGTGGCAAGCCCCTCTCCCTTGAGAGAGGTGAAAAGGGGAGGCAGCACATGGGAGGAGAGATCCCCACTCCTGTCAGGGGGAGCCCCTGCACAGAGAGGCAGGGGTAGGAAGAGGAGGCCCGTGGGGTCCTCGGATTCTTCCTCTACCAATTCAACACCTTCCCCCCCGTCCTCCTCATCCTCCTCCTCCCACCCCCTAGGCAGTGCTCGGCGTATAAGAGAAGAGGGGCTAAGAGTTCCAGCTCCTCTCGCTCCAAGAGGGGCAGGAGACGTACAGCTCGCAGGGCAAAAGCTCTGAGGCATAGCTCCCCCTTGATGGTCCCTCCTCCCGACGGGGAGGATGGGGTGCTCTCGGACCTTCAGTCGGAGGTCGGGGACGTAGGGGAGGAGCCGTCAGGGGAGAGACTTTTTGAGGCAGAGCAGTTCAGTAAGCTCCATGCTAAGGTGGCTGCTGAGTTGGACATTTCTAGTACAACCAGTAGAACAGCAGGAGACCTCTACGGAGAACAAAAGGGCCTTCTCTAGGGGAGTCATCCCTGCCCCAGAGTTACCCCTAGCCAAGTTCTATATAGATAGCATCAAAGGGGAATGGGAACACCCAGGTAGATTTAAGGGACCACACAAATTTATCAATAAATTGTACAATATTCCCTCTCCCCAAGAGGAACTCATGACGTTACCCAAGGTAGATGCAGGGGCGGCGGACTTGTCCAAGTTGGCAACCCTCCCGTCAGAGGGGGAGGGGTTCCCTAAAGATCCCCTCGATAGAAAGGTGGAGATAGCCCTCAGAAAAAACTATGAGGCCTCTGCACTAGCCCTCAAAGCCTCAGCTTCTAGCTTTAGTAGGGCAGCCTTTTATGGGCCAGCGACCTTGCCCGTAAAGTTAAGAGAAAGAAAATGAAAGATAGCTTTAAGAAACTCGCCCTAGCTGTGGCTTACTCAGCTCATGCAACTCTGGACGCTGTCCAGTTGAATGCCAGAGCCATGGCTATCAACGTGGTGACCTGACGCTCAGTCTGGCTTCACCCATGGAAGGTAGACCTCCCGTCCAAGTCGGTCCTGACAGGGGCTAAGTACCAGGTCAAGAAGCCATTCGGTGAAGCTATGGGAAATGTCCTAACCACCGAACTAGAAAAGAAGAAGGCCCTACCACTGATTCCCACTAAAGGCACGAGCAAGGGCTCCTTTTGTCCCAGAGCCTCAGCTCGGAGCCACAGGGGGAACTGGAAGAGGGATTTTCGCCCGGGCAAGTTCAGATGGCAGCGAAACCGAAGAGGGGGTGACCAGTTTCAGTCTAAGAGACCACAGCCCACAAACACAAAGCAGCCCAAGTACTCGGCATGACTGGGGGAAGCCTCCTCAAAGCTCGGAGGCATATATCGGAGGGAGACTTCACCTTTTCGCGGACCAGTGGGCACACTCGTCTTTGGACCAGTGGGTGCTAGAGACAGTGTCTAAGAGGCACACCATAGAGTTCCTCTTCCCCCCCCAAGGGACCGGTTCCTACCATCACCACTCTCAAAGGACCCAATAAAAGCAGGCAAGACCCTGAAGGCGATCCAACACCGACTGGACATAAGGGCCATAGAACCAGTACCCCCTTCTCAGAGTCATTCAGGCATGTACTCCATTTTCTTCACAGTCCCAAAGAAAAATGGGGATGTGCGAGCCATCCTCGACCTCAAGTCACTCAACCAAGAGGGTCAGATACCAGAGGTTCAGAATGGAATTGCTGAAATCCATCACAGCAGCCCTTCAACCCGGTGACTTCCTATCATCTATCGACCTTCAGGAAGCATACCTCCACATCCCCATCCAGCCGTCTCACCGGAGATACTTGAGATTCGCAATCGAGAATCAGCACTTCCAATTTTGAGCCCTGCCCTTCGGTCTCTCCTCATCACCGAGGGTATTCACAAAGGTGTTCGCAGCATTGGTGGCTCACCTGAGAACGAGCAACGCCAAGGTTCGCCTCTTCCTGTCACGACAAAGAGACCCAAAGTCAGTAGGTATAGATGCCCTGTCAATAATTTGGCCGAAAGGGCTGCTCTACACCTTTCCTCCCATCCCAATTCTGCCGTGGGTACTTCAACAGATCCACCGCCAGAGGGCGCAGGTCACCCTAGTGGCACTATTCTGGCCGCGCTGGCCCTGGTTCTCGGAACTTCAGGATCTGATGACATCGCAACCACTGCGACTCCCGTCATGGCCAGATCTACTGTCACAAGGCCCGTTGTTGAAACTGTCTCTCACAGCCTGAATGCTGAACGGAGACAACTAGCCTCAATGGGGTATTCGGGTTTGCTTTTGGATACCCTATTGTCCTCTAGGAGGGAGTCGACAAATAGGATATACGGCAGAAGGTGGAAAAGTTCAGCATATGCTGCTCTCAATGCCACCTCCGCCCGATGGAAGCAGGGCACTTGGAAGTCCTGCTATTTTTACAGGAGGGCCTGGAGAAAGGCCTGAAAGCAAACACCATCAAGTGGCAACTCTCAACCTTATCCAGCATCATCGGCTGCACAGGTCTACCTACTATTTCCGCCCATGCGTGCGTTAGGAGGTTCATCAGGGCAGTTGAAACCATCTCCCCTCCCGTATGTCACAGATTTCCTACGTGGAGACTCAATCTTGTTCTGGACGCACTGACCAAGCCTCCCTTTGAACCACTGAACAAAGTCTCCCTTTTCGTGATGTCTATTAAGACCCTCTTTTTGTTGCTGTCACCTCTGCTCGCAGGGTTTCAGAGTTGGGGGCTCTATCAACTGATCCGGAGCTCTGTATCTTTCACCCAGATAAGCTGGTTCTTCGCACAGACCCATCTTTCCAGCCGAAAGCAAACTCATTATGGCACATTATGGCACAATCTAGATGTTAGACAGGCAGTCAAAATATACTTAAATAGGACCCGTCCCTTTAGATCAGTCTTTTCCCTTTTTGTTAATGTGGGCACTAGAAATAGGGGCAAGAGAGCAAGCAAATCTTCCTTATCTTCCTGGCTCAAGGCATGCATCTCGGAAGCCTACAAAGCGTGGGAGGTCCCCGTCCCTCAAGGGATCATGGCACATTCAGGAGCACAGTGACTAATGCAGCTCTACTAGGCTGGGCCCCACTGGAGGAAATATGCAGGGCGGCCACGTGGGCGTCCATACACACCTTTGCTCATCACTATAGAATCACGTCCTTGGCCTCAGCAGATGTGGCCTTTGGGTGGAGGATTCTCCAGAGGGTTATTTTGAATTAATGCCTGGACTCCCCTGGGGGGGTTCAGTGTAGTAGTAGTAGTTTATTTGCGAGGCCGAAGGCCATTGCATAAAATAATACAATTAAAAACATGAAACAGCAAGAGGTTCATGTAAACAATAAAATAGTACAAATCAATTGGTGTATATTCATAGCCTGATAAACACTAGATATACAGGGTAACCATATCCTGTAATAGTATTTAGGCAAACTTAATACCATTCCCGGGCTACAAAAAAACTACCCCCTACCTTACAACCCATAGTCTGGGGGGCAAGGGCCAAATCATAATTTTTTCTGGCCCGAGCCTTTTGCAAAATTCATCACTAAATACACCACCATCAAATTAATACAAATCTTCCGACTACACTGATTGCCTAACCAAGAATAAGTCTAACTATAGGCCAAGGATTTTTCAGTGGGTACCAGGGAGATTATAGCTTGGCAGTAAGTTTATTAAGCCTAGGCCAAGGAGTCATTCGGAGGACCTCTGAAATCCAAAAAGGTCCTCCTACAATGGGTTGCACAGAGTAAAAAAGATTCAACACTCCTAATACTCTGGGAGTCTAAATCATTCAAAAGCTTATCCAAAAGCCTAGAATCTTGCCTACCTGGCAGTCTTCCCAACAGCTCCTTCAGATGCTTTTCCCTAGGGGCGTCATACAAATGACAGTGTAAGATGGAATTAACCACTGTCTCCACCTCGGTATTATCAAAGGGGCATAATCTCTGTATAAAAGGGACTCCCTGAAAGCGACCCTCCAGCACCCGCGAGGGCAGGGCATTAACCCGAGCACGAAAAAACAGATGTTTGGCTTTTGCTGATATTACGGTGGTTAAATATTTCGCCATATGCCTGGGTTTAGGTACCCAATCAGTATATGCCGTTAGATGGGGCGAATCATTTAACTTTCCGATCTCCAGCTGTCTTGCAATATCGGAGGCTCTAGTTAATACCTCCTTCCTTACAGCCCCACGGAGTTTATGGGAGAGATATTCTCTAGATAACCCCATCTTCCTAAGTTGGGCCTCTATTTTAGAGGTCCAGGGGATGAGGAAGATGTCTTTACTGACTTCCTCCAGCAAACCCAAGGAGTGATTAAAAAAGATATTACACCAAAGTTTCAATGCATACTCCAGGGCCACCTGGGACCAGCTTTTTTGGCCCAATTCCAATCTTGCCACGACATGTGGGGTGCCTTTCAGGTTACCCAGCAATCCCATAAGGAACCTGCTCTGAGTTGAGTTTATATTTTGTGAGGAGAAGGGAGCCCAGAGCACTGCCCCGTACAACATCTGTGCTCTAGCCTTACCATTATGAACCTGGACCGCTGACCTTATTGCACTTCTTCCCTGTCACGTGAAGAAACTATATATAGAGCTGGAAGATCGCTTTGCAGCTACAGTTGCTCTCAGTATATGCTCTTTCCAGGTACCACTCCTATGAAATAATAATTCCAAGTACCGGAAGGATACTACCTGCTGGAGGGAATGGCCTTCAACAATCCACTGATGGAGCTTCTTTTGGCTAGTGAAGACCATAACCTTGGATTTGCTGTAATTTAGAGTTAGCTTGTTAGCTTTACAGAAAGCAGCAAAGGCATTCAATTGCCTAATCAGGCCTATACGTGTTTGTGACATTAACGCTACGTCATCGGCGTAGCAAAGGCATCCAGTTGCCCTAGAAGCCAATCTCGGGGGGCAATACTTTGGGGCAGCCATAATTGTAATTATCTCATTGATATACAGGTTAAAAAGGGCGGGGGCAAGAACACAGCCCTGTCTGATGCCAAGTGTGGTATTTACTAACGGGGTAACATGACCCTGGTGATCCACCTTAACCACCAATGAGGAGTTGTCATATAATGTCTGAATCAGGCTGAGCAATCTTCTGTAGACAGAGGATCTCTGGAGCGTCTCCCAGAGAATTCCTCTGTCAACAGAGTCAAACGCAGCCTTTAGATCTAAAAAGGCCACAAAAGAATTGCCATTCTGAGTTTGATATTTACTGGCAAGATGGTATAATACAAAACACTGCTCGATGGTCAACCGGCCTTTCTGGAAGCCAGCCTGTTCAAGGGCTATAACTTCCTCCTGCTGCATCCATTCTGTAAACCTCACCAGAAGGAACTTTGCATATATTTTCCCTATCACGGATAACAAACTGATAGGCTTGTAGTTAGCTGGGTTGCTCCTAGCTCCTTTTTTATATATTGGAACAACCACCGCTTTCCCCCACTGGACTGGAACCACACTTGCATTGTTAATTGCCGTAAATAAGGCAGCCAGGAGTGGAATCCACCACACCTTGTGAGATTTTATAAACTCTATATAAATGAGGTCAGGGCCTGGAGCTTTATGATTTTGAAAGGACTCTATCAAAACATCTACCTCAGTACCCGTAACCGGGGGCCAGGGCAAAGTGTCTGTCAGGTCAAAGTTGGAGCGCTGTGAGCTCTCCCTACAATCTGCAGCAAATAGCTCATGAAAATAGCTGACCCACATTTGCGGGTCAACCAAGGGGGTTGTCAAACTCGACTCCCTAAGATTTACACCATTGACGAGCTGCCAGAATCTTCTGGTATCCTTCTGACCTACCACCTGGAGTAGATTTCCCCATTGCATCTCTGCATGCTCTCATTTTCTAGATCTTAATAACTTCCTATATTCCACCCTCAAGGCGAGAAAGTCAGGATGAAGTTTAGAAGAGTGGTCTGCTCTATACTCTCTATACATGTTCTTGAGCCTAGTTCTCATCAGGCGACATTCTTGATTGAACCAGGGTTTTCCTTTAAAGAAATGGGAGACTCCTGACTCCTCATTCAAAGACTGAATGTACTTGCTCAAGACTGAGCTAAGTTGGTTATATACAGATACAACCTCAGTGCTGTCTATAGCTAGAAGGATCTTCTCTCGTAGATCACTACAAAGAGGCTGGGAAGTCCATTCTACAAGAGAGCTGGAGAAAGCACTATCCCATCTTGGTGGCTTGTGAACAGCCAACTGGGATACTTCAAGGCCTGTAGGAGAATCATGTCCTGAGTTAGAGCCATTAGGGAAAATGTTGAGGGCCAGAGGAAGGTGATCACCAACCAAAGTAGTCCCAATAAGAAAATCTGATATATAAGGGAGTACCGATGCAGATACCAATACATAGTCCACCACACTGGAGCCACACGTCCCAATGTAGATGAATTCCCCGGCAAGATCACTATATCCTGAACCATTTAAGATGTGAAGATTATGGGTTATGGCCAAATTTATCATTCTAATCCCCGACATATTGACACGGGTGTCCTTGGAGCTCCTAGATTTAGGCAGAGCAGTTGAGGGTATATCTGGGGGTATATCACAATGGGGGTCCATAGAATGATCATCCGGCCCCAATCGGCCATTAAAATCGCCTGTAATAACAAATAACCCCTCTGGGTGTTTATGTCGGAGATCATCCACTAGATTGTCCAAAATTCTCCACATTCCCTCTCTATATGAACCGTTGTTGCATGGGGGGGATATAAACAGTAAATACAATCAAGGTAAATGGCCCAAATATAGCTACAAATCCCAGTGCCACTTGTGGGGCAGTTATGGGAGTAAGATCCTTGAGATTTGAAGTTTGTGCCACAAAGCACCCCAAACCCCCACATGCCCTACCTTTCATGCAATGATTAATGGCTGGCAAATCAAAAGCTGTATATCCATCTAACTCCAAGATATCCCTGGCCCATATCTCCTGGACCAAAATAACTTGGAATTTCTTAATATAGGAGGCGAAGTCAACTTCGTCCCTATGCCTAGCCCAGCCTGCAATATTCCAGGAGCACAAGGCCAAGGTGGTGCAACCGGGAACCAAAGATAGTCACGAGGTGTTAAGGGCAAAAATCTCATCACCCTCTGCCTCCCCAGACCCCTCCTGTCGATTAAGCTGAAAGGAGGGAATAGTAGTCAGCCGGACTATTCCAGTAGAGTCCTGACTGGGGGTTATAGAGAGAAGGTTGTGTTCAGAAGGCTCCCCTACCTGGTTACCCCCATTAGACGAGCCGGGCGAAAACACTTCAGATGTCCCACCTATCCCCTTACTGATTAATTTGGAAGGGTGCATAGAAGTATGGATCGTTCCCTGGGATGCCAGGAGCTGTAATCTGGTCTCAATAGGATTAACTGCTGGTCGCAAAAAAGATTTTTTTGGGCAGGTGAGCATTATTAGGGTTAACATTAGCTACAGGAAAACCTGGTTTTGTCTGAAAAAGTGACCTACCAGAGTCCTGTGCTACGTTATGGAGCAGAGCATGGACCTCCAGGTTTTTATATACCCTACTAAAATGGACACCATAATAGCCAAAACGGCCCCTATACTGGATCAGTCTATTATCATGGGTGATCCAAAATGAATCACCAGCAGCTGGTAATGCCCCCTTGAAGGCAAGTGGTTAACCCAAATGATGTTATATGGAGGGACTACATCTCCTATAATAGTGGAGATGTGCTGCCTTATCTGGCTCTGAGAGTTCCATATGGGCCTGTTCCCCCAAGATAGTGGAGCTATTTGCAGTGCCAAAGTTCTTGGCTCCAGTTTAAAAGGCTGCTTCCTCGTAGAGCCAAAGAACACTCTCCCACCCTTTACTCCAGATGGCATGGGCCCTTGTTCCTTAACCTGATCTACTTCCTGGGTTTGGCACGCTATCGAGCTTCCCTGACATATCCTGGGGTTGGCCAACCCTGTGATTGCTTCCTTACATTCCATTATCGTGAGGCTAATTGATTTTAACAGACCAAGCTGTAACTTCAACCTAGAGTGTAACCCCTCCAATTGAGCGTACAGTTTGGCCACTAAGTCACTGATCAAAAAGCATTGGTTCCCCAAAATAGTAGAGAGGGCGGTATCAGATGTTAAATAGGGGGTAGGAGGGGTCCTACATACTCCCTCCGTACTTAAAGCTCCACCAGAAGAAGCAGGGGCCAAATAGCCAGGTTCCTGCAGTGATTCGTCCAATATCCCAGGACTACCTATTGGAATGCCCGGTTTTTCAATAGGCGCCTGCAGGGGCAATATCTCGGCGGGAGCTTACGTCTGAGGGCTTTTGAGAAAATCCTCTAGACTAAGTTGTTTTGCAGCAGAACAAGTTTTCACCCCCTCCCTCCGGCATTTTTTATTTTTTGTCATTGTTAGGGTATCCCCAGCCTGACCTGGCAAAAACCTAATAAGCTCTCTCTGTACTAAACCAAGCCAGACCACTATCCACCCCTATAATGCTGTCAACTAAACCATAAAATTCAGAACAGACAGGATAATATACAACCAAGCAACATCCAGATTGATCCTAAACAACAATAGCCCCTTTACCGCGGCCCACAGCCTACGGCGCCGTCGTTGGCGCGTTCTTTAAATAGGCGGCTGAGCTACTTCCGGGTAAGGGGGAGGGAGGGTAAGAATGAGTGTCCAAGTCCACGATATCCCCCAGCCCCTATGCTCACTGTTCCGTGTCCCTGTGTAGGTGTCTGCTGGGAAACCGGAAGAGCAGCGGACCCCAGCTCTGGAGCGGCTGTAGTAGATGGTGCGTGGGGCTTCCCACCGCTGCCGTCGGCACATTCTTTAAATAGGCGGCTGAGCTACTTCTGGGTAAGGGGGAGGGAGGGTAAGAATGAGTGTCCAAGTCCACAACACCCACCAGCCCCTATACTCATTGTTCCGTGTCCCAACTGTAACCAGCAGCTCCGGGACTTCGCTTGGCACCCCGCTGCTTCTCCGACAGGCAAGTAAGGGGAGAGACAGTTGCCGTGAAGCAGTTCCTCCTGCTGCTGCCGAAGAGTAGATACGGCGGCCGCTGCTCTCAGGATCTCTGCAGATACTCTGGCAATCTCTCCAAACGTACGGGGGGGCGCCCACACCCACACACGCCCCTTCAAACGGCCCCGCCAACAGCTGACACCCATAGCTGGCGCCCTTCGGCTGGCGCCCAAGGGCCCCAGTCTCTGGATATTATACCTGGGGGGGGGGGGAAATAAGACAGCCAATGAAGGCTTGAGAGGGCAAAAGAGGTAGCTTCCCCTGCAGCGTCTCCCGTGCCACGCCCCTCCTCTCCCAGCTGAACACACTCACCAGGGTTCAGTGTGTTTGGTTTACTGGTTTACTGGTGGGAATCCCCCCTCCCTTAGAATATGTCTGCTTGGGGAAGACCCATCAGTGAAGACCATCTGTCCTGGGAGGAGGGGAGAACGGGAAATTTCTTAGCTGTGAATTTTCCTTCTTCCTCCTCTCAGGACAGATGGTCTTCATCCAACCCTCTGGGGGATTCCAGGTACCAGGGGAACCAAGGGGTGGACTCACCTTTCTCATACGATGCACTAATGGTGCACACACTGAGCTGTGACTCTGTTCCCTGTTCCTTTCGTTGTGAGACTGGGGGTTTTCTATTCTGTTCTGTGTTGTGTTAGAGATAGTTGGTTCTTTAGTTACCTAATGGCTTTGGCAGTCTCATCCTGGGTTCAAGGTGGGCTGTGCCCCTCCCATGGACGAGGCTGTCAATCAAATTGATCCTGCCTGTCCAAGGGAAGGAGGGACACATCCCATCAGTGAAGACCATCTGTCTTGAGAGGAGGAAGAAGGAAAATTCACAGGTAAGAAATTTCCCGTTTTAGGTGGAAAACAGCGAAGACAGGGACCATTTTAACAAAGATCCCCAACAGCCAAACGCCTGTCCAAGCAAACAGGCCCTTTTTTAAAAAGTCTGGCCAGTTGCAAGGTTGCATGGCAAGCAAACCAGGTCCATCCAGGCCAGCATCCCCAGTAGCTACACCCTATCCCCAACAGCCAAATGCCTGTCCAAGAAAACAGGCCCTTTTTAAAAAGCCTGGGCGGTTGCAGGGCTGCGCTGCAAGCAAACCAGACCCGTCCAGACCAACATCCCTAGTAGCTACACCCTATCCCCGAAAGCCAAACACCTGTCCAAGCAAACAGGCCATTTTTTAAAAAGTCTGGCCAATTGCAGCGCAGGCCTGTATAGCAAGCAAACACTTTGGCTGAATAAACCAAATTCAAACTATGCATTCCTGTTCCTCCACAAAACCAGCAAGCAAGATTCTCAAAAGCACAATCACAAGCAGAGAGACAAGAAACTACTTTTCAGCAGGGGGCAGCAGTGAAACAGCAAAGGAACCATTTTAAACAAGAGTAGTCATTACCAGTGGACCCACAAATTCACAAGAAAATGGCCTCTCTACTCATGCTTAGGAGGAGAAGGAAAGTAGCAGTGCATCATGCAAGCACAGAGCAAGCAAAACAAACCAGAAATCCTTAGGCCATTGACCCAACAGTATTATGTGAAATCCTTAGTACTGCACATCACGAAAACAGCAGCATGGAGTTTAATTTGTCCCAGAACAGAAAACATACTATACACAGTTCTGTTGCAATGTAAAAGGTGTCTGAGCTGCTACAACGAACCTTCCTGCAAGGACTACTAATTAGTGAACCAACCTGGGGCATGGCCTTCTCACAGACAAGCCTGAAACATCCCATGCCCACACTTCAAAAGGGTAGGCCAGGGCCATTTTCAAATACAGAAATTATTGCAGCAAAGATTGGAAGCTTTTTCCATCAAAGCCCCTAGATCCCCCCACCCAACACAGAGACACCAGACAGTTTAGACTGGAAAACAGCAAAGAAAGGGAACACCACTGACTTCAACAAACCATTTTGTGGGGATTCTAGCTCCACAAAATGGCCACTGTCTTTTTTTCACATGCTTGGGAGAGCAGAGGAGGAAAACCAGTGGTACATCTCTTGCAGCATGCGTTGCAACTAGCACAGATCATACCAAGCTAGAGGCCAAATATTCAGCTGCTCACCTCAGAACATCTACTTGATATTCTAGGGCAGCCGCTCAATATTTGGCTTCAAACAACCCTTAGACACAGGACACATCAATCTTAATTAGAAAAATGCAATAGTGGTTTCCAAGTGAGAAGAAAAAACCCAAGTTGTTAAAACTAGTAGTAGTATCTATCTCTGCAGCAATAGCCTTTACTTTATTAAAGGTTATTGCAGTGCAGAGATACTACTACTAATGTGAACATACGATATTTTTAGCACTTGGACACGACTATTGCATTACCTAAAGGAAATGGCTGAAAAGCTACTTCTGCTACTACTAGTAGCAGAAGTAGTTGTGGTTTTTAAGTCTATTCCTTCAAGTTAGAGTACACCACACAGCAGCAAGTTCAACTTTACTCAATTAAAAATTAAGAATTAATGTCTTGAGGCAACTGGCAGCACAATCATATTTATTTATTTCAATTTTATCCCGCACCCTCCTGCTCACAGAGCAGCTCAGGGCAGCTTACAACACACACAATCAACAATTACAATTCATAATTAAAAAATACTATTACTCACAATTTAAAAATTAATTTTAAATATCCTAAAAATACTAAAAATATACGAAAAGGGCAGAACCAATCTGTGGGTGATTTCAGACGTGATGTGGTGATATTCACCCCAGTGAATCCCACCCCAGTGTGAATGGATTCACCTTGGGCTGTGTGAGACGCGCGGCAACAACAGACGTGACGGGGGCGTGACCACCACCCAGGGGCAACCGGAGAGAACACGGGTCGGGGTAGCCCAACAGAGGTGACATGGTAGCGAGAACCGCGGTGGTAGACCCACAAGGCACCGGGGCATGCTGACGTAAACATAGCAGCCTGAGGACAACAGACGCCACAGATGCCACAACACGGGCCCTGTTGTCCAGGCTCACGTGGAATAGGGCTGCCAGGTACCTGGCGCTGCAACTCACCATGCCCATCGAGAGGCGCACGTGGGCTGTGCCGAGAACACAGCAGTGATGGCAGAGGGTGCTGACACGTTGCAACGATGCCACATGGGTCAGGCACTTCAGGATGGACAAGCGCACCTTCATGTGCCTTGCTGAGCTGCTGCGGGAGTGGCTTGAGCCCCTCCAGACGGGCATGTGTGAACCAATTCCCGTGGCTCAACAGGTCGCCATAGCTGTGTGGGCTCTGGCCACCCCGGACTCATGCTGGTCCGTTGCCCAGCACTTTGGGGTGGGGCTAACGACCATAGCGTGTCTGGTGCGGGATTTCTGCGAGGCTGTGGAAGGGGTGCTCCTCGAGTGCGTGATACAGCTGATCAACCAGGACACCGTGATGGCAGGTTTCATGGACCTTGACTTCCCCAATTGCTTGGGGGCGATCGATGGCTCTCATATAGAGATCATGCGGCCCCCCATGACGACGAGGCCGAGTACATCAACCGGCATGGTTACCACTCGCTCCAGCTACAAGGCCTGGTGGACCATCAGGGACGCTTCACCAACATCTTCACTGGGCACTCAGGCCGGAGCCACGACGCACGCATCCTCACCATCTCCCCGCTGTTTGCCCGCATGTACAGGGGGGACTTTGCGGACATGCGCATGACCCGCATAGAGGGGGTGATGATGCCCCCGTGCATCATAGGGGACCCAGCATATCCCCTGAAGTGCTGGCTGATGAAGGCATACCCAGTGGCCGCTACACCAGCCCGGCATCGTTACAACACCTGCCTCAGCACTGCGCGTACCGTGGTCGAGAGGGCATTTGGTGCCCTCAAGCAGCGTTGGCGATGTCTAGCAGGCAGACTGGACATTACGGTGGAGACCTCCTCGCTGGTCATTGGCGCCTGCTGTGTCCTGCACAACATCACGCCGCCTGCCTGGGTCAGTACCTCTATACGCTGATGTGCCCAACCCCCAAGAGTACCACTATGCAAAGTGCATTAGGGCAGCGCTGACCCATCACCTCGATTGCCTGGCACATCACTGAGGCACCCGGAGACCAGAACTACGCATCACGGAGTCCGAGTCGGGCCCCTGCGCACGTGTGCAGCTGTAGTCCCGTTACAGCAATTAATAAAGCACACAGAACACGTCAGGTGTGTATGTGATCCTTTATTCACCCACCCAATCCCCATTCATGCCCTGGTTCCCGATGCGCCCAGGTGCCCAGTGCCCATTGTCCCTCCCAACCACCTCTGTGGTGCCGAGTGCCCCTCCCTCCCCATCCCCTAGAGTGACCTGCCCCTGCCCCTCACTCGTCCCCTTGTGCCCCTAGGCCGGCCCCTCCCCCTGCCTGGCAGTTGTTGCCGACCCTCCCTCGTCAGCGGACGATGAGGAAGTACTGTCGACTGGTGGAGCCGGGATACCTGGCCCAGACCCACGTCCCCTGCTCATCGCCTGCACCTGCCCCTTCCCCCCCCCCTTGGGGCTGCCTGCACCCGACCCGGTCCTTGGCGCCCTGGCTGCTGGCCTCCCTGTTGGGGGGGCGCTGGGCCATGGATCCTCGGGCCCTGGTGCCATTGGGGTGGCTGGGGTGGCTGCACTGGCAGGGTCTGCGGTGCGGGTGGAGGAGGCGCATGCCTGGGAGCCGGAACTGCGCCAGACGGGGCCGCAGCCATTATAAAGGCACTTAGTGCCCCGGCCTTTAGGAGGAGGGATGTGCCCTGGTCCAGAGAGCGGTCCAACTTGCGTCCTAGTTCTTCGGACCGGCAGTCCTGCCTGTCCGAATGTTCCTGGAGTGCCACCTGTTGTCTGGTCATGTCTCTCTTTAGCAACCGTCGGTCCTTCCACATCTCTGCAACCAGAGCACGGTCCCTCCCCTCCACCTGCTGCAGCGCCCCAGTTGTCCCCTCCTCCAACCTGTTGACAGCCCCGAGCATCTCCTCTGTCTGGCGTGTGCTGTTGGTCACCAGCTCCTGTGCGAGGTCCTCCCTCTGTGTGCGCGTCCGCGCACGGTGTTCCCTCATCCTCTGTGCTGGGGGTACGGGTGGCCCCCGGGCATGACCCTCCCATGCTCGGTGGGGCGACATAGGGGATGGTCCATTGTGTTGGGTGCGTTTCCCCAACCCCCATTCCTGTCACAGTGCTCAGGACGCTCCCTCCCTCTGGCGAGGGCTTCCGGGCACCATGGACAGCTCCCTCTGCCCGTTCCGCCTCCCTGGCGTTGGAGCCTGTTGTCCCAGCTGGGGCCCTGCCCCTCTCCCACTGCCCTGCCCCCCCTACCCTTGGTGTTTGTGCATGTGCCCACACCTGCCATGGCCTTACCTGCTCCCTCGGTGTCGGTTCCCTCCGAGGCTGGATGGTCGCTGGCACTTGTTTCTGCCTGCTCCCCGCATCGACAGGACGTGAGGGTCAGGGTGACAGTCTCCTCCTCCTCCCCCTCTACATCCTCTGAGTCTGCGGGTCCATGCATTGCCTCCCCGGAGGTCGGGCTGGGGGAGTGTCGGGCGTGCATGGCCGAGGTCCCGGGTATCTCCTCGTTGTGGTAGGTGCCCGGTGTGGAGGATTACTCGGGCGGCTCGGCTTGTAAGGGGGGGGCTCATCCTCTGTTGGGCGACCCTCCCGGGCGCCCCCTCCTACCGGGCGCAGGACCACGATGGACCCCTTACGGTGGAGCACCTGGCTCAGCACATCCATATAGGGGGAGGCTCGTGTCGCCCGGCCGGAGCGCCGTTTGTTGTCCATAACGTCCCTGAATCCCATCTTCAGTTCTTTAATCTTTGTCCTGCACTGGGTGGGCGTTCTCTCGTATCCGGCCTCCCCCATTTCCCTGGTTATCTGGGCGAACACCTGCTCATTTCTGGCATTTACTGCCAGCTCCCCCTGCATTTCTGGTGTCACCCAGATAGCTAGGAGGTCTCAGATCTCCTGTAGCCCCCCCCCCCAACCACCCCCCTGTGGTACCGGCACCTGGGTACTGGTCCCTCCACAGCCTCTTCCTCCTCCACTGCCGCCTGTCTCTGGCTCCCTCTGGCGTCGGCAGCCTCCGGGGCGCGTGCGCTCTTGCGGGTCTGTATGGGGGTGCAGAGGGGGCTGCTGGTGAGTCTCCTGTCAGCTGTGGTCTCTTCCTCCTTCCCTCCTCCCTGCCCATGCCCCTCTTCTCCCTGGCTCTGACCCACCCACTCCTGGCCACACCCCTTACCCTCTTCCGGGGTTGTCCCGTTTGCTGCTGGGTGTCCCTTGTCGGCGCGGGTTGCTGCTGGTGCTGCGGCTGCTGCAGCTGCTCCTGCTCCTCCTCCTCTTCGCCCTCTCGCTCCATCCTCTGCTCGGTTTCCTCCTCCCTCCTCTCCATCGCCTTCTCCGCCACGTAGTCCTGCTGCTTCCTGCCCTTTAAATCTCCCTCCGTGCGCCGCTTGTTGTTGGTTGCCTAGCAACGACACTGCGTGCCATCACCACGGCCTGTGGTCATTTCCGTTCACCGCGGGCGGAGTTTTCCGTTCAGAAGTTACTTTTCGTTCACCCCTGCAGTGGTGACCATTCACCACACTTCTGGACCTCCTCCCGCCCCGACCTCATGAAGCGTGATTAGCTTCACCCCAGCCCGCGTTTGACTGTGGTGAACATCTGGATGTGAGCAAACAGACGTGCAAGGCTCTTTCACCACCGCCCGCGTTTGACTGCAGTTGACTGTGGTGAATGCCAAAAACGTAATGTCTGAAATCACTCTCTATGTAATAACCATATGTGGTGATATCCCATAATAATCACTATTTATTATAACGTCCCCCCTCCTCCCAAGGCAAAACCTCCAGCCCCCGGGGCCCCCCAAAAAAGCCAAGCCCAAGCCAGGTCCCCAATGTACTCACCCAGCAGGCCTCAGCCCAGACAGGACAAGCTGAGCTCAGCAGCATCTCCTCCCCACTGGAGGACAGGATGCTGGGCTTGATGATGGACCCTTAGTCTGACTCAGTATGGCACTACCTAACTTGCTTCCCTGAGATTATTATTATTAATAAAATATTATACATAAATAAATATAATCTAAGAATGATCTGTAATTTGAATGAAAAAGATTGTCTGACCACCAGCTGGCTGGCCAACTGCAAACTCTCTATCTCAAGAACTGAAAGAGAGATAAAATGACACCTGTGGAGTCACCTTTATATATGTTCTGGTCTCTGGAGCAGAGGCAGCCCCCCACCCTCACACCACGTGAGAGAAAAAGCCCGCGCTGAGTGAGACACTGAATAAAATACACAAAAAACCACACAAAGAACTCTCCACTCCCCCCCCTGCAGTTGCCAATAGCACACACACACATCACAACAGTCACACACAAGCACATCCATTGCTCCCCCTCCTACCTACAGGGCGCCAAGGGCTACTGCCCATATAATGTTGCTGTTGCTGCCGGTTGCCTCTCTATAGAGCTCCATGAAATAATTCCCCAAGCGATCCTGGCAATGCGTTGCTCTTTGCTATGCATATGCGGTGGATGGTACTCTCTAGCCGTCCAGACTGCATTCTGCCAACTTTTGACCCTTACGGATCTCCCTCTCCACCGTCGTCTCCTCCTTGCTTGCAGTGAGCTGAGGCCCCCTCCCCGGCCTTCCCCTCGCGACCTGGCCAAAGGAAGGCATCAGCAGCAGCGCTTTGCAGTTTGCACATGCGCAGAGCAAAGGAACACGCTCGCGCATTCACAGCCTTGAAGCACGCTTCTAACAAGGAGTTCGGAGCACTGGAGCGTCTTGACACAGCCATGCCAGGACTCGAATGGGTGGACAGCACCAGGACTCCGGGGGACAAGGTAAGCTTGGTCTTGGGGGTGTGGGAGGCCAGTAGGGACAGTGCCCCAGGCGCCCTGGGGGTGGCACCGCGCCTGCTTGCTCCTTCTACCCTTTCCTGTCCTCTTCTTGGATCCCCTTGACTCAATCAAGCAGAGGTAGGTGTTTACTATGTGTCCTTCTTCCCCCTCTCCCCCGTTTGAGAAGTACTGCCTTAAGCCACGGTGGTTGGCATCTATGGGTATGGCCACATGAGAGGTTTTCCCACATTGGGCCTCTTTACCCCACATTAGCTTACGATACAGCTGACAGTCAGTCTGGTGCTGCCAGATGTTTACCCTCTTCTGCTCCAGGGCGGGCGGGTAACTCCTAAGCAAACATGTCCACCGGAGAAGTCTGGTGACACGTCACAGACTACTGTTTCCCCACCCAGGCCAATGTGGGCTAATGGACCAGCTCTCTTCCAGCCAGTCCTTGCAGCCCCACCACGTGATGTCTGCCAGCACAATAGAGTAGTGGCAGGTGTAGTTTGTCATTGCTGTACGTCCATGTCACGATGGGAGATGGGATAGTGGGCAGTCCAGGGGTGGTGTGTAGGGCAGGGTGAGGCCTAGCACCCACCCATGTGAATGACTCCTCGGCCCACCATGGGGCATGGCGGCACTAGTGACAGCAGCCTGCGTGCCCAGTTTTCCCACAGGAAGTAGTGCGCATATTGTCTGGGCAGCTCTCCCCACCAGCCCAAAGTGCGGCAGCTGCGTTCGCCCACTCCAGGAGGATACAGCTGGTCATGTCTTGTGTGGTTTTACCCTATATCAGGGGTGTTCAACTTTACTTGTTTTGTGTGCTGTAATAATTGGGTTGGTCCCAAAGCTGAGCTGCATGTTGCCCTGCCCTTAATTTACATGAACATGTATAAACCAACGTAAATTAGGTGCGTTTTCAAGCCTATGTATGACATCAAAGAATCCACACACTGGAGACTACACTAAAGGGAAGGGGCAACAGGGCTATCATTTATTTATTATTTATTATTATTATTATTATTATTATTTATTATTATTATTTAACCAGCATTTATATAGCACCAGCAATGTACCTGGAGCTTTAGAAAGTAATGGAATAGACATGGTCCCTGCCCTACGGCTTACAATCTGAGAGGCGGGGTGGGGGGGGGAGAGAGACAAAGGAAGCGGAACAGAAAGAGAGAGAAGGGGTGTGACATTCATGAAGATGCAAGATCTCAGGTGCACGTGTTTGGCTTGATTACATGGAGAATGATGGCTGACTGTTCCATGTGGTGAGGATACGAGTACACAGTCCTCAGGTAAAAGACTGTACTGGATGGTAAGTAGCAGAAGTTATGATAGGGGAGCAGGGAGTCGGGGAGGGCAGAGCGGAAGAGGTGGGTCTTGAGGAGGGATTCATTTATTTTTATTTATTTAAAAAATGTATACCCCGCCTCTCCTGCCAGGCAGCCCGGGGCAGCAAACAAATCAATCAATAAAAATACAATAAAATAAAATATATAAAAGCATTAAATAACATATACAACAATAAAATGGGGCAAACAAAACCCAAAACACCGTCCACCCCCCTCACCCTTCTCCCTCGCCAAACACCTGACGGAACAGCCAGGTCTTACAATTCCTACAGAAACCTGGGAGGTCTGGGGCCAGATGGGCCCACACCAGGAGAGAGTTCCATAGGTGCCATGCGGCCAGCGAGAACGCTCTGTCCTGCGTGGCCCCCCGGGAAACCCGGGGGACCTCCAACAGGCGCCCCCAGATAACCACAGGGGCCGGTCCAGACATTTGAAGGTACGAAGGGAGGGGGTGAGGTGGATGTGGGCAGGGAGGGAGTTCCAGATATGGGGGGCAGCTAGGGAGAAGGAACGAAGGCGGTTAGGGGAGCAGGGAAGGCATGGGAGGGCGAGAGAGGGGACAGAGGAGGAGCAGGGTTCACGGACTGGAGTACGGAGGGAAATTAGCGCAGAGAGGTAGGGGGAAGCAAGGTTTTGAAGAGCTTTATAGGTGAACACTAGGATCTTGTGCAGAATTCATTCAGGAAGGGGGGAGCCAGTGAAGAGAGGAGAGGAGGGACTGCATGTGGTCGAAGCAACGGGCGAAGTGGATGACCCTGGCAGCAGTTTTGGATGGAGATAAGAGGAGAAAGGTGAGAGCGGGGGAGGCCAGTGAGAAAGAGGTTACAGTAATAGAGGCAAGAGATGACCAGGGCGTGAACAAGGGTTTTGGTAGAGGAGACAAAGAGAAGCGGGCTACAACAGAGAAATGTTTAGTAACAATAAAATGCCACTTTATTCCATGAAAGACAGAAAACTACAAATGGTTTCCAACACAAAATCACAATACTACTGAATACCAATGCAAAAATAACACCTCAACAGTCCACTTGTCGCAGATTGCCTCAGTTTCCCCAAATGGAAAAGTACTTAGTGGTGCAGACCAGACATAATCTGAGCTGAATATAAGGTAACTGTTTCCAGCTTGTGGGTTACACTGAGATTACACCTACTCTGTGGGTAGGACCCTCCTTCATATGTATAAGTAATGACAACATATTTTAAAGGAGGGACTCGAGACAAAAGAATATATAAAAAGCATGTAGTTTTACTATATTCAAAAGGAATAACAGATAGTAAAAACAAAATAGTAAAAATAAAAGATAGGAAAAAACAAGTTAAGTTACAAATTGAACAGTATGGTACAAAGACATTCATTAAACAACATTCATTATCTAAGTTTAGTTTCAGTCAAAACCTTAAAGGAAATAATATACCTTTTATCTTTGCGTCAGTCGTTTCATACTTACCCAGTTCAAGCCCCGTTCTGCCAGGTGGTGAGAAGACTCCAGAATTCAGAGAACTTCTAGCCCTCTCTTTCCTGAGGGGCCATTTTTATACCAAATTTTCTGAGCAGTAAAGCATTTCTGAATTAAGTCACTACGTGCGGACTGGCTAGCTAAGTTAATGAAACTCTAGCAGAGATGGGGCATGGTAGGTCAGGCTATCTACCAGATAAGTAGGTCCCAAGCTATTTATAATCCAAGCACAGTGGTGGATCCAGGAGCACTTCAAGGCTGCAAACCCGAGTGACCATCTTTTTAAAAAAGCATTAAAAAAAGGCATGTCACCCTGGATCACCTCCTCCTGGTGCTGCTGTCCTGTGTCCAGGCTGTACCAACTGCCCAGCACACACCCCTGCAGGGTGTAATTGCCCCCACTCAGGTGGGAACATGGTTTGGGCTCCCTCTGCCCCAACAGCACCTCCACCTGGACTGCCACTAAGGTAGGATCAGGCACTAGCCCAGGGAGGCAATGTGATCCAGGGCGGTGATGGCTGGTGGAATTCTAGACTGGTTGGGCAGGGGGCAAGGCCACACATCCACACCCATTTACTTACACCCCCAGATGCACACACACAGAGAGACATCCATCCATGATCTTTCTCTCTCTCGAACACACACACATCCATACACACAGACCGACATACATACATCCTCCTCTCTCCCTCCGGGTGGCGGCGGTCCGGTGGCTTCAGCGCTGGCTGTGGCTGCTGGCTTCTGCATGCTACTAGGCCTTCCAGTTTTCCGGAAGGCCTAGTAGCATGCTGAAGCTGGCAGCTACAGCCAGTGCTGAAGCCGCTGGATCGCCGCCACCGCCGCCGCCCGGAGCTCAAGGTAGGAGGCAATGGCATTAATCCCTGGGTGGGGAGGTAGGGTGATCCCTGGGGTGGGGTGGGGGTTACACTTACCTGCTGGCTGCTGCAGTGCTGGTGCGGGCTCTGGGTCGCCGGTGGCAGCCCGGAGCCCGCACTAGGGGACTTAGGGGAAATTATTTTTGATGTTTAAATCCAGGCTGGGCAGCGTGGGTGGGAGGTGTCCCCCCTTCCACCCGTGCAGCCTGGACTTGGGGAGGGAAAGTGTTTGTGTTTTTTGTGGGGGGTTTTTTACATTGCGTCCATTCATTTGAATGGCCACAATGTAAAAAACCAGTACGGGGGGAATCCGGTAATTTACCCAGATTACCAGGTTTAATCCGATACTGCCGGTACACCCAATACTGGCAGTATCGGATACCGGTAAATCCGGTAGTCCCACCCCTACTTAAAACAGGAGAGTAAACAGGAGAGCATAACAGGAGAGTAAACCTTTCACCCAGTTACAAAGCCATTCTCTTCCCATTGTCAGTGATACTCCTGTGTTCTACAAGGGGTGGGGAGATGTACTGTATGAGTGGTGTGCTTAAAACAGGTGCATGAGATCTCTTCCATTACACTTTTTGTGAACATCTTTTTTGGTGGTGTTGGAGCCTCATATGAACCTGAGTTTGTGGCCATTTATTTTTATTGATTGATTTTATTTTTTTATCCTCCCTTCTCTAAGGGAACTTTACAACCTAAAAAATAGACACACATAAAATGCGCACAAATAACACAACAAAACAAAAACACCATAATCCGCTGCAGCGGATGTTCTAGGGGCTGTTAGAGCCACATTTTGTGAACTAGATCCATGCCCGTCCTGGCTGGTCAAGGCCAGCCGGGAGACTTTGGGGCCATTGCTGGCAGGTGTTGTCAATACCTCCCTGCAGGAGGACAGGGTGCGAGGCTTCCTCAAAGAGGTGGTGGTGCGACCCCTGCTCAAAAAAACATCACTTGGCATTGACTCCCCTGCCAGCTATTGACCAGTCTCTAACCTTCCCTTTTTAGGCAAGGTTATTGAGCAGGTAGTGGCTCAGCAGCTGCAGGAGCATCTGGACCACACCGGTTTTCTTGTTCCCTTGCAGTCTGGCTTTCGTTCGGCTTATGGCACTGAGACTGCATTAGTGGCTTTGGTCAACAACCTTCACCAGAAACTGACCAGGGTTGTTCGACCCTGCTAATCCTATTAGAGCTGTCGACGGTGTTTGATACCGTTGATCATGAGTTGCTAGTGACTCACCTGTGGGACTATGCCGTGGTGGACAGAACCGTTCTTGAATGGTTCCGCTCCTTCATGGCTGGGAGAACTCAATGGGTGATGATCAGGGATTGTTCATCTTCTCGTGTTCATCTCACGTGTGGCATTCCGTAAGGCTATATTCTGTCTCTTGTTCAATGTGTACATGCAACCGCTTGGTGAAGTCATGAGACGATATGGGGTGCGGTGTCATCAGTATGCTCTACCACCCAGCTCTACCTCTCTTTTTCATCTGACCCAGTCCCAGCAGTCTCTGTGCTTACCCAATATCTGGCGGCTGTGGGAGATTGGATGAGGGCGAGACGTCTGAAATTAAATCCTGACAAGACGGAGATGCTGTTGGTGGGGAGGGCGATGGGTGTGACATCCCCCATCATTGATGGGTTTCGTCCCCCACTGCTTTCTCAGGTCTGGAGTCTGGGAGTACTCCTCGATCCGCAGCTTCACCTGGATCTCCAGGTTGAGGCTGTGGTGAGGAGTGCTTTCCACCAATTACGTTTGGTGCGATGGCTTCGGCCATATGTCTCAGACTCCGACCTGGTCATTCTCATTCATGCCTTCATCACCTCAAGATTAGACTATTGTAACTTGCTCTATGTGGGGCTACCTTTGGTGACTGTCCAGAAACTGCAGCTGGTGCAGAATGCGGCGGTCCGAAACTGCAACTGGTGCAGAATGCGGGGACGGGTCGCCATGAGCACATTACACCAGTGCTCGGAGCTCTGCACTGGCTGGAAGACTATTGTCTTCCAGGCCCAATTCAAAGTGTTGGTGCTTACCTATAAAGCCCTACACGGTCTGGACCCCTCCTATCTACAAGATCACCTCACTCTCCATGCCCTGGATCAACCCGTGCGGTCTGCCGGGAGCGCCCTTCTTGATGTCCCCTGGGTGGTGCGAGGGGCTACAATGGAGAGAGCGTTCTCGGTGGTGGCACCCAGACTGTAGAACTTTCTTCCGGTGTAGGCCTGGGTGGCCCCGAACCTGGCCTCATTTTGGCAACAGTGCAAGACCTGGCTGTTCCGCCAGGCCTTTGTTGAGGGAGGTGGGTGGGGAGGATGGGTTTTTTATTTTTCTTACTCTTATGCTTCCCTTTTATGTATTTTATGTATATTTTTAAATATTTTAATTTTTGTAAGCTGCCTCGAGCTGCCTCGGCAGGAGAGGTGGGATATAAATAATAAAAATAAATAAATAAATAAATAAATAAAATTCCCATTTTACCAGATGGGCTGGTTTTGGTTCTCCAAGGATTACCTTATGACAGAGTTGGCAGGGTTTTTCCAATTTAACAGGGAGGGCTTGGCCCGGAGTGAGTTCTTGTAGAATCAGACCCCTCAAAAGCCGGTCCCTCTTGGGAACTGGCTCAGTTCTAGTTCGGTACACACACTGGTCCGCCTTTCACAGTTCATACAAGTCCCACAATAACAGTATAAGTCTCACAGCAGTAATAGCAGCCTCACTAACATCGGGAAACAGCCTTCCAGCACCCCTGGCCCTATTTAGCCCCAGTCCAGCCAGGCCACATTCCTCTGACTGACTGACTACTCACAGTTACAGGCTTTCAGGTTGCTACAGGACCCCAGCAGCCCTCAGGAGTCCAGTCTCCAACACTCCAATTAGGGTCCCTTGCTTATCCCAAGTACTCCAGTTGCAGCCCTCCTTAATTTATCTCTCTGGCTTACCAGCCTTCCCTTTCACTACCATGGTCAAGGTCCATGCTTAGAGCTCTCAGGCAGAGATGTGTCTCTGGCCAGAGCCAGACACAGACTGCCTCCTCCCTCAGGCTTGTCTCCTCTTATACCCCTCCAGTGGGCGTAGCTAGCCCTTCAGGTTTTTAGCCATTAAAGGGCCAGTCCCCTATAGTGGAGACGGTGCTCGATTTGGACCTCGGAAGCCAGGTTTTGAATCCTGCCCTAGCCATGAACTCACTTGAGTGGCCTTGGGAAAGTCACAACCTCTCAGCCTCAGTTCCCCATCTGTCAGTCATAGACCTTTAGAGTTGGAAGAGAACTCAGGGGTCATCTAGTCCAACCCCCTTCTCAATGCAGGAAATCCACAGCTACAGCATCTCTGACAGATGTCCGTCCAGCCTCTGTTTGAAAACTTCCAGTGCAGGAGAGCCCACCACCTCCCTAGGCAGTTTGTTCCATTGTCAAACAGCTCTTACCATTAGGAAGTTTGTCCTAATGTTTAGCCAAAATCTGCTGTGTTGTAATTTGAATCCATTGGTTCTAGTCCTGCCATCAGGAGCAACACAGAACAAGTCTGCTCCATCTTCTATGCGACAGACCTTCAGATATTTGAAGATGGCTATCACATCTCCCCTTAGTCTTCTCTTCTTCAGACTAAACATACCCAGCTCTTTCAACCTTTCCTCATAGGACTTAGTTTCCAGACTCCTGACCATCTTTGTCGCTCTCCTCTGAACCTGTTCCAGTTTGTCAAGGTCCTTAAAATGACCAGAACTGGACACACTACTCCAGAAGAGGTCTGACCAGTATGAAACTATTACTTCTCGTGACCTGGACACTGTGCTTTGTTAATGCAGCCTAAAATTGCATTAGCCTTTTTAGCAGCTGCATCACACTGCTGTTCAGCTTGCGATCAACTAAAACCCCAAGATCTTTTCCACATGTACTGCTACCAAGCCAGATATTTCCTTTTCTATACTTGTACATTTGATTTTTCTTACCTAAATGCAGAACTTTACATTTATCTCTGTTGAATTTCTTGTTGTTAGTTGTGGCTCAGCTTTCCAATCTGTCAGGATCATTTTGAATCTTGTTTCTGTCTTCTAAGGTGTTAACTATTCCTCCCAGTTTTGTGTCATCTGCATATTTGATGATCATCCCCTCTACTCCTTTATCCAAGTCATTAATAAAGATGCTGAACAGTAGAGGGCCCAGGACAGAGCCCTGAGACACTCCACTTGATACCTCACTCCAGACTGGTAGGGACCCATTTATGAGCACTCTTTGGGTACAGTTCTTCAACCAGCTGTGAATCTATCTAATGCTAGTATCATCTAGACCATATTTAACCAGCTTGTAAAGAAGGCTATCATGGGGGACTTTTTCAAATGTGTTGCTGAAATCAAGATATACTACATTCACAGCATTCCCATGATCTACTAAACTAGTAAATCGGTCAAAAAAGGAAATAAGATTATTCTGGCATGACTTGTTCTTGACAAACCCATGCTGGCTCCTAGTAATCACATAATTGTTTTCTAAATACTTACAGATTGACTGCTTTATAATCTGCTCTAGAATCTTTCCCGGTATTGATGTCAGGCTGACAGATCTGTACTTTTCTCCTTTCCCCCCTTTTTGAAAATAGGAACATTTGTCCATTTCCAGTCTTCGAGCACCTCACCCGTTATCTAAGAGTTCTCAAATATTATAGACAGAGGTTCCAAGATTACAACTGCAAGTTTCTTCAGTATCCTAGGATGTAATTCATCTGGCCCCAAAGACTTGAACTCGTTAAAGTTCCTGCCCAGTGGCATCCCTTGCCACTCTAGTAGAGCTGGTCTCGGTGGTGGTGTTGAACTACTCCAGGATCTTGGTCCTGAGGGACTTCAGTGCCCATACAGATGCCAGCCTTGTCGATCCCTACTCGAAGATCCCTGGATATGTCCACAAATAAACAGGGTAAACAACTGGTCGGCCTGACCTCAGAGCAAGGACTAGTGATTATCAATGGGCGCACTCCATCAGATCCGTTATGGGACTACACTTTTGACTCCAAATTGGGAGTTAGTACGATTGATTATGCTTGCATTTCCTGGTCCAATTTTCTAAATATTAGAGACTTTAAGGTCATAAACAGACCTGAAGCGAGCCATTGTCCACTCCTATTAGAGCTATTATCTTCCAATCCTGATGTCCATCCTAGAGAGATGGGAAATCCTTCGCCCGATACTTGTATAATGATTAAACGGTCCCCTACTGCCATTAACGATCTGACGCACGTATTGTTCTCGCCAGCTTGGTTGGGAGCCCAGGATACTTTACTAAATGCAGAGACATATGTAGAATTCTATCTGGGTTTATCAAATATGTTTGACCAACGCCTTCCATGTATTAGCAAACCAGGGTCCCCACAGAGGGCTATGAGACAGATTAATTCAAGATCATGGTATGACCAGGAATGCAGGATGGCAAAAAAGATGCTGATTAAGGCTAGGAAGATCTGGTCTAAAGATTGGGTCGCATATATTGATAAAAGAAGAGAATATTTAAAACTTTTAATATAAAAAAGGAAACTCAAGGCCTCACAAACTTGAGCCAAAATACTGGTGGCAGCCAAACTCCATGACTCTGCTTAGTTTTGGAAATTTGTTAATAACTGGTGTAATAATAGAAGAAACTCTAGGGAGTCATATATTGCAGAGGAACAGTGGGTGTCTTTGTCACGGGTTTGGGGGTCCGCACCCCCACTTTAACGGGTTTGAGTGACTCAGTTTCCCTTGTGCACAGTTCTCTTGAATCAGTTCTCTCTGGCTAATTCAATGAAACTCCTTTGTCACACAAGGGCCTGATCCTTCCCGGTTACAGACTCTTTACTCTCTGGGTTCGCAAGAGCTTGGGGGCTCTTGTAGTTCGCTTGTGTTGCAATATTAGACACCGTCACTTCTTCATAAAGTAAGAAGTAATTTATTGATTACATAAACAAGACAGTTGAAACAGAGTGATCTAGAAATAAAAGGTAAATATAACGCATTCCTAACTTATACTGGTTGAGTTCCTAAGTTATTCATCGTACCCTAGCGAGTCCAACAGTTCTGGTTCTCAGTCATAAAAGGCGAATGATTGGGCTCTGACTTAGAGATCAATCCTGTCTCTCAGTTCATGCTGTCCCCAGCCTGCTGTAGCCAGGCTGGTCCTTTTCGTATGTAGATGTTCTCTGGCTGCAGCTTTACAAGAAGACACTTCCTCCCCCCTGGGATCTCTCTCCTTATATCTCCTGGAGGAAAACTCGTAGTAAGTTCTCCAGGCTTCTAGAATTCCCTTTGTTCTCTTATCAGGTTTCTCTGTCTTTCTGTACGTAGTCAACAGCTACCTGCATTAGCATTGTTAATGTGCTTGGCCATCCGTCTGGGCCCCAATACACATTTTGGTATCTCTTTGTATTTCCTGTAGCCTGGTGACATGTAACAGCCCTAATTTGAGTAGTACAGTTCTCAATGTCAACATTACAAACATGTGGAACCTTTGACATTACATAGTGTACATGTATAGTAACATTACATACATGTGAAACCCTTGGCACCACACATTTACCAAACGTAGTCCCGTATTACACGTGTGTGGCCCCATGTTTGTCCATGACAGTCTTTTTATACAAAAGTATTTGAACGAACTGAACTGAACTGCAGATTCTCTGTTTAGATTATAATTTAGCAGAACTTAGCAGAACTAAGGACTCCGCCCCATGTAAGTTATCTGTACATGGAGTTATATGCAACCAGATTGCCTGCCTGAACCAGTACAGTTTAGGCAGTTGCAAATTCAAAAAGGGTCCTTGTATCCCTCAAACTTGACTGTGGGGCTTGCTCAGTAACTTATCGTGAATGAATGAATGAATGATCTTTATTGCCATAACGGCAGTTATTGGCATTCTAAACATATTTGCAAAATATATACAAAAGTACAAAGATAAAAGATAAAAAATAAATGCCCTAACTTCAGAAGAGACGGACAATATCATATAACTTGAAAAATAAGCAATTCAGCAGAACAATCACAGAATAATGTCATTTAAGTAATGTACAAATCAACAGAGAGAGTAAAAAGGGAGCTCCAGGCAGCAGCACCATTTCCCGCCCAAGTTTCCACCTAATGAATGACTCTGGGGCAAGAACAACTACAGCCCTAACCTGTTTCCTTATCTTCTCCAAGCAGCCTCTTCCTCTGGTATGTAGCCAAATTGGCAAACACTGCTACAGCTTTGGTTAAGCCAGAGGCTTTAGGGACTAAACAAAGTTGTATATTTTTGCCTCCGAGTTCCTCTCGAACAGCTCTTGAAAAGGTGAGAATAACCTGGCCCGAAGATGGACTAAAGCAGGGCACTCAAAGAGCAGATGCCTATTTGTATCTAGTGCCAATAAATCACAGGATCTGCACACTCTTTCTTCCAGCCGGAGGCCAAGATAACGTCCCTCCAGGATGGCAGAGGGGAATACCCCACAGCGCAGTCTTGAAAAAGCTCACCTAGTTTGAAAATTTGGCCAGGTCATGAGATGAGTGTTCCGCAAGAGGGGCTACGGGGCGGGGGGCTTCCGTAACCTCTGGTTTCCCTAATGTCATAAATGCGGCGTTGACGTTGTGGTGAATATGAGCAATTTTATCCAAAAATAATCCACAAACATGTCACAGCGAGCAGTAGATGACTCCACTTCCAGGCGGAGGGGGGCCGGAAAGCTCCACTGGATGGGATTTTGCAGAGGGTAGCAAAAAACTCCTTATTTGCTGCCTGCACAGCCACAGCATAGGCTCGTAAACTAGCTGTATGATGCAATCTGTCGGCTTCAGCACATGAACAACACTACCATTGATCCAACTGCCACCCTTCTTGCTTCAGCAACCACAGCTCCTCAGAAAATCAAGGAGGCATGCGGTGCTGCTGCCTGGGAAGCGGACGCCTAGGAGCCATCCGATCAATGGCCTCCATCAACAGAGTATTCCATAAAGTGACGAGGTCATCGATGAGACGGTCATCAAGATCAGGGGGTATCTCACCCAGAGCATTCCGGAACCGCTCTGGTTCCATCAGTCTCTGGGGGTGAACCATTCAAATTGGTTCTGCACCCTTCTGGGGGCAGACATGCACCAGGAGGCAGGCCTGCAGGAGGTAATGATTCGTTCATGACAAGGGCACAGCTGATATCTCCCTCACTGACGGAACCCCTGTCTCAAGGCTGGTGCAAAATATAAGGTCTAAGGTATGTCCCCCCTGATGTGTCAGGCCAATAACCATCTGGGACGCGGCCATGAACTCATACTCTGCTCCCACAAGGCTGGCATTGTGAATATTAAAGTCCCCCCAAACTAATGTCTTGGAGACTGCAATACCACCTCCGATACCAGCTCTACTAGAGCGTGTAGGGAAGCTGTTGTACAGGTAGGTGCACGGTATACAAGCAGCATTCCCAATCTGTCCCCTGCCAAATCGATCTCAAGATGGAATAATTGCACCGGATACCTTCGAACAGACAATGGCTCCCTAAAAATCATGGCTACACCGCCCCCCCCCCCCCCCCCCCCCCCCCCCCCCCCCCCCCCCCGCCCTCCATTTCTCCGATCATGACTGATGCTGCACAGAATACCCAGCTGGAACAAGGTCAGCCAAGATAGGCCCCTGCTCAGTGTCCAGCCAGGTTTCTGTGATACTAACGAGGTCGACTGCATGGTCCAGGATCAATTCCTAGACAGTTGTTGCCTTATTAACCACCGACCTCACATTCAACAACATCACAGTAAGGCCCTCTGATCATGGACCGCCTGACCAACTGCTCAGGGGGTGGCACTGGTGAACGGGACAGTTTAGTTTATCCACTAAACTACTTTGTTTCCATCTCTTACATTTAGGACCCATGTGGCAACCACAATCTCTCCAGACAGAAAAGTTTAGACTAATATTTCACCTGATTAAATGTTTATGCAGTTTGTCATTTGCAATGTTTTCATCCCTCCCTACACACACACATACACACATTTTTTTAAAATACTAAAAACATTGACAAATGAAATATGGGATTGAGAAAAAGGTTTAAGTCAAGAGCAAGAAGAAGATGGTAGATTTATTAATATGATCTGTCTCACTTATGTAAAGATCCAAAATGCTATTAAATATAATTTCTCTCCTGTGTTTTCTGAAGATGACTCTTTCATTTGAAACACTTTGTGTTACTGTTCAAAAGGAGAAAGTTGTAAATCATCCCTCTGGGACAGCAGGAATATAATCATAGGCCTATTTTCAATCATTTTTTCATCTTTGCAGATTTCTGCATCTGAACAGAACAGCATCTGAACATGGTAGAATTTCTTTTTAGTGGTGCTGCTTAGTTCAAAATTTACCAGTCAGCTTGTGATTCATGAGTCATGCTAAATCATTTGAAGTAACTTGATTAGGAGGCGAAAAACATTGTTTGCCAGTGTAGACAAACACTTTGTTTTTCATATAGCACAGACCTCTAAGTAACAATTGGTAGGCCATTGTTCATATACGCTTACTCTTTTCAGTATTAATGGAAAAAAGTGATTTCATAACCTTGTCTAGACCGTCATTCAGCCCTAAGTTCAATATACTTTCTTTGTGTTTCTTTACAGTACGCTTTGCACCTTATAGACCTCCTGACATCTCTCTGAAACCGCTGCTCTTTGAAGTGCCCAGCATCACCACGGAATCTGTGTTTGTTGGCCGGGATTGGGTGTTCAATGATATTGATGCACAGTTGCAGAGTGCCAATGCCAATGTAAACAGAGGTGTGGTGATTGTTGGGAACATTGGGTTTGGCAAAACTGCCATCATCTCCCGGCTGGTTGCTCTAAGCTGCCATGGTACACGTATGCGACAGATTGCCTCTGACAGCCCACATGCCTCTCCCAAACGTAAGTACCACTACACAGAGAGAGATCTCTGAAAAATGCATCTCTTCTATATTTATATACAGCACCTTTCATTCTAAAGGCTCTCCTGTCCCACCCCAGCCAATTGGGTCTGGACATTGCTGCCACATTTGTGGTTTCTTTCTTTGTGTGTTAATTGTGTGCTTGCTGTTTCTGTTCCAGTGCTGCATAGTGTGGCATGCAAGCTGCTTCAGGCTCAGACTCCTCCCCCTGAACCTTGAGGGATCAGGGTATCTTTCTTCCTATTGCAGGTCAGGCACATGCCAGGTCTCTCCTATCTACTGATCCCCAACTTGCTACTTATTCTTGACTGTAATATTTAACCACCCCTATCTACCATGGCATAGGTCAGTGTGTCATGCTCTGGGGCCGGAGCGTGAGGAGGGGAAGGAAGAAAAGGTAGGGAGGTGGGGCCAAGGGCTAGGCGGGGAAGGAGGAAAAGGTAGGGAGGCGGGGAAAAGGGAGGGAAGGAGGCAAGGGAACCTCTCAGCCACTCTCTGATACCAAGGAGACAAAGTTCTCAGCATAAGAGCCAGACAGGCTGGCCTAAGAAAGCATATGGCTCATAATTGAGGTCGAGGGACAGGAAATTGGGGAGAGGGAGATCAGGAACTGGGAGTAGGGGACCGGAGACAGGGAACAGAGGACCAGAGACAGGGAACGAGGGACCAAGGGCAAGGAATGGGGAACCAGAGGCGGGGAATGAGGGACTAGAGCTAGGGGAGCAACAGGGGACCAGAGGTAGGGAGTTTAGGGAACAACAGGGGACTAAAGGCAAGGAGTTGGGAAAGCAAGGGGGCACCAGAGACAGGGAGCAAGGGACCAAAGCTGGAGGAACCAAGATCCAGGGGACAACTACGGGGCTAAGGAACCAGCAGCGTAAGGCTTGGAGGGTCAGGGAACAAGCTCATGTGGGACCAGTGCCCAAAGGAGAGGGGAGTAGCAAGGTTATAAGAGAAGCAGGAGACAAACACAGAACAGGACCTTTCCAGCCAACACATAAACAGACAACAGAACACACAATATGCTATGGGGGAGTTCAGGGGAGCAGAGAAACACATCCACATAGACACAGGGCAGGATATCAACACAAGGGGAGGGGGAAAGGTATAAATAACACAATAGGAAGGCAGAGGGAACACAACACAGACTCAAACAAAGGTACAAACTGAGAGCAGCAAGAGAAGGAGAGTAGAGCAAGGGGCGTGAGCCAAGCAAAGGTCATAGAGGGATGACCTGAAGCTCCACACCTGCCACAGCCCTCAGCAGCCTTAAATACTACTAGGAGCCAATCAGGCTGTGGACTGTGGCAAGTCCACACCCCCTCTCAGGTGCAATTGGGACACAGAGCTGGAAGGAAGAGAGGGAATAACAAGGCAGGGAGCACCCTCTGCAGCAACCCCCCAGTAGCGCAGGAGGCAGCAAGCACCCCAGACAATCCCCAAGGACAAGGGTTCAAGGCCCAGCTATGACACAGTGGTTCCCAGTCTTTGGGTCTGTGATCCTATTTTGAGATTTTAGTATAATTCTGTGACCTCAGACAGTAACAAAAATATGCAGATGCTATTAAATATTAATCAGGATCATGCCCCCATCTGCAGATGGTGTTGACCCTGCCTGGAGCCTCAAGCCACAGTTTGGGAGCCTCTAGTTTAGGATCTTGGATGGAGGAATCTTACACATTGCATGGGGGAATCTTATAGGCAGAAGTAGATAGCCACCTAGCATGAGAGTTGTAAGAGAGGCAGCAAAATGCCCCCACTTCTACATTTGCCACACAAATGGAGTGGGGTTGTTGGGGCAGAGGGGAGGAACATGCAGGGTAGCAAGTGGAACAGGAAAGCAGGTCCTACCTAAGCAGGGAGGTGAAGCGTGGCAGGCCTGCCAAGCACTGTCAGTAGGCAGGTGGAGCAAGACCTGGCCACCTGCAGAATGCTAGCAGACCTGCCAGACGCGGTTCCCTTGTGTCCCGGCACATACTGCCCACCTGCTCACTCAGGTAAGCCCTGCCTCCTCATGCCATAGCACCCCTACGATTCCACCCCTGGCCTAGAGTAGCAAAATGCCTTTGGCAAAGTTTGGGGAGGTTTGAGATAAAAGATATTTTTAAACTGGTTTTATGTCTGTTTGTGTTGTATGATTTTCGTGTTCTAACCCATCCCGAATCCTTGGGGCACAATAAAACGTTTAAATATAAAGAGTACCCTATAGAGCCCATAGGAATGGCTCCCAGGGGCTCAGATTTGCTTGAACTACCCCGTCTTCTTTCTCCTTGACCAACATAATCACTTAATTCTCTTTTGAAACCACTAAATCGCTTAGTGCAATGGAAGACAGTGAGTTAATATTCTAGTTAGTATAGTTATTAATTATTATTATTATTATTATTATTATTATTATTATTAAAGCATTTAATATCCCACCCCTCCTGCCACAAGCAGCTCAGGGCAGCTTACAACAATATACATTGACAATTAAAATAGTAAAACTATAAAACATATTATTATACCCCCATCCCTCTCCCCACCCCCCCCAATCCCCTACCCATCTCCCCCACCAAACACCTGGCAGAACAGCCAGGTCTTACAGCTTTTACGAAAGGAGGGAAGGTCCGGGGCCAGACGCACCCCCACCGGAAGGGAGTTCCACAGCCTCGGCGCATCCACCAAGAAGGGAAAGGTTAGAGACAGGTCGATAGCAGGCAAGGGAGTCAACGTCAAGTGATGGTTTCTTGAGCAGAGGCTGCACCACTGCCTCTTTGAGACAGTCCGACACTCTGCCCTCCCGAAGGGGGGCATTGAGCACCCCCGCCAGCAACGGCCCCATTTTCTCCCGGCAAGATTTAATTAGCCAAGACAGGCACGGATCTAATTCATAAGAAGTGGCCCTAACAGCCCCAAGGGTCTTGACCGCATCAGCGGGTGTCACCAACTGAAATTGATCCGATAAAACCGGACAAGGCGTGACTTCCATAACCTCTGGTTCTCCTAGTGTAATAAGTGCAGCATCGAAATCCTAGTGAATCCAAGCAATTTTATCCACAATATAGTTGAAACAGGAAATGAAGAAGTACTGAAACAATTAAACTTCTTAGACAAATTCTGCTCATAACAAAATAGTCTCTAACCCACATAAGCTTCCAGAGCTAAGTGGACAACGCTGAGTAAATGGAAAGTTTATATTTTTCTATTATATCTAAAAGCCGGTAGTGCACCTGCTATACGTTTCTCTCAGTCTGTTCAATAGAGAGAATGTGATTGCTGTGTTGGTCCCAAACGTAAGGGATGGAGACAAAGTAGTTCAAATGGTATCTCTTATCGTACCAACTTCTGTTGGTGAGAATATGCACGCTTTTGAGCCACAAAGGACCCTTCTTCAGGCATGTATCACAGCAAGACAGGAATATATAAACTGAGCAAATGCAGCACAGGTATATATGAAGAGGCATGGTAGTGACTTGGGTAGGAGTGGATAGGACAATGTAACCAGAGGGGGTTGTAAAGAGATCTGAACTTCTTGTAACAGGAAATAAGATTTGTTCTGGGGGGGAAAAAACACCAAAAAACCTTATTTCCTTCTGCATTTTCACAGATTCAGAAAACAGACTGTCTAGTATTAACAGCTAATATTATCCATTGTGTTACCAAATAATGGATGTTTTAAAACTAGACGCTCCCTCTCATGTCCACCCATGGGATACGTGTGCAACTGCCCATTTAAATGTGGAGGTACGTGAGTGCATGCTCACGTGAACCACCCATCCCCCACGCACAGAGCAACTGGCAAAAAGTTGGGTTGTTCTGTGTGTGTAGATGGGTGGAGGTGGGTGGTGATGGGTGTTCAGCACCCACCTGACCATGTGACTGGTACAGCACACCCACCCAACAGTCTGCCAGTACCATAGGGAAAAGGCCACACAAGGGCCAGAGCGGCACAATGCCCGGCCAACAACAGACACCCCCTTCTCAATACGTCCTCAGCCAGAGGCCTTTAAAGGACACACTTTCAAAGAGACAGGCACGCTGGCCCCAACCATGGCATCCAAAAAGGCCCTTGAGAAGAGAGCCAGCGCCATGGAAGGCCTCCAAGACAGCCAGGTAAGCACATGGCACCCCAGGCAGGGGCCGCCACATGTTACGTAAGAAACAAACCCATAGCACAGGACAAGGATGGTGCAGGGCACAGTGAGGGTGGAGAGGAACAGCAGCACATGGAGGGATGTAGCTGACACGGCGCAGGGAACAAGGAACAGCAGGCACTCCTGAATAGAGGTGCTTCCCACCTACAAGGGACAGTACACCCATGGATACAACCGTAAGGAAAGTATGAAGATGCACACCACATATACAAGCCCCAAGAGACACAACAACAATGGGCAAACATTAACAGCACCAGACACACAACACCACCCATTCCATGTCAGGCACAGGAATAGGTTCCAGCAGGTGTGCCAATACAGCGATGGGCACGTGTGCACACACAACCTATGTATGGGAGCAGAAAAGGTTATGCCAACCAAGACCTCCCTTCCATGCTCATCTCCTCCTTCCTACGTATGGTCAAGGTCATGTCTGTTGGATAAGAATGCGGGAGCCGACCCCCAGTATTCATGTGAGGGTGTCTGTCTTAACCCACGCTATCTGGCAACCTTGGGCCAGGGAATGCATCTGGCTTGAGGCACCTTGGCTTTTGGTTCTGCCTTCACATTTCTACTGTGGATTCCTGTTGGTCTGTTGTGCCTGAGAGATATCCACTCCATATGGGCATCAGGTTGCCCGTTTTTGCGGTCAGGGTGGTGGTGAAGTGTAGCCCATCTGTGCAAGCATGGAGACCTGTGCCTGCAGGATGACGTCCAGATGCTGTTGCGGGATCCACAGGCCTCTTGTGATGGCTTTGACCTGCTTTTGCGTAGCATGTGGCTGCTAGGACACTTCTTTGGGTGCCTTGATTGTCAGCGGAGACAGAGTGAGTTGGGGTTCCGTCTGCTGGAGTCTGCTGTGAATTTACCTCTGCCTGGAGTGGTGCTGCCGTGGGAAGCCAGTGAAGCGTGGCTGTTCAGACTGTTGCTGAACTGCGGAATTTAACTTGAGCCTCCTGGGTGGTGATCCATCTCTGCCGACCTGCTTTGCCAACATCCTGATGCATGCCCATGGTTGCCAGAGGGGCCATGGGAGTGCGGGGATCGGCTTCATGGGCTAAGCTTTCTCCCCCAGCTTGGGGGGGGGGGGGG
>QEPC01003911.1:1297719-1357714 GCA_003113815.1 Sphenodon punctatus | reverse complement strand
TCACTCACAGGATGGGGTGCCCACATCAACAAACTCACTGTGCATGGTCTGTGGTCCCAAGAAGAGAAGCGCATGCACATCAGCCTATTGGAGCTGCGCGCCATAAGATGGGCACTTGCTGCTCTCCTCAACATCGTCGAAAACCACAACGTTCTAGTCCTCACGGACAACACCACAGCAATGTGGTATATCAACAAACAGGGAGGTGCAAGATCTACCCTTCTCTCCTTAGAGGCCCAAACCATCTGGACGTGGTGTGTCCGTCACAACATACACCTACACGCTATCCACCTAGCAGGACAGGACAACTCCCTAGCAGACCAGCTCAGCCGCAGATCCACCGACCAACACGAGTGGACCCTCAATGACCACATCCTCTCGGAGATCTTTCATCTGTGGGACACCCCCATCACCGATCTTTTCGCCTCGCAAGAGAATGCAAAACTTCTAAGGTTTTGCAGCAGGGCAGGGCACGATCCAGAATCGATCTCCGACGCCTTCGCCATTTCTTGGAGAGGGCCCTTGCTATATGCCTTTCCTCCCATCCCTCTCCTATACAGAGTTCTCCACAAGATCCAGACGGACCGGGCTCACATCATCCTGATAGCCCCGGCATGGCCTCGCCAGCCCTGGTACCAAACTCTTCGGACCATCGCCATTGACGTAGTCGATCTCCCTCTCCTTCCCGATCTTCTTTTGAAGGACCAGCAGAAGGTCCTCCATCACGACCTCCGGTCGCTCCACCTCTCCGCCTGGCTCATCGAGTTTTAGTACATGATGCCTCCCCGAAGTGGCTAGGATCTTGCTTAACTCCCATCGACCCAGGCGTGTTACTCTGCAAAATGGAAACGCTTCACGTCTTGATGCGCGACCCTACCCTGCGAATTACACAATTTATCGATGAACCACATCTTCCGGTATCTGTTACACCTCCACGGTTTGGGCTTATCTATATCATCACTCAAGGTACACCTTGCTGCGCTCTCCTCTCGCCTCTGCCCTCTGGGCACAGAGACTTTGCTTTCGCACTCCCTCATGAGGACCTTCTGGAGGGGTCTAGTCAACTCCTTCCCCCCGACCTATACAACCGTGGGACTTGAATCTCGTCATCACCAAGCTAATGGGTTCCCCCTTCAAGCCTATGGCATCTTCGTCCCTGGAGAACCTGTCTATTAAAACTGCTTTCTTATTGGCTATCACATCTGCTAGGAGAGTCTCCGAACTATCCGCGCTTCGGGCCTCCCCTCCTTACACCATTTTCCATCTCAATAGAGTGGACCTGAGAACAGACCCTTCATTCGTCCCTAAGGTCGTCTCCCCCTTTCATCTCAACCAGACCATCTCCTTGCCTGTATTTTTTCCTAGGCCACATTCTTCCCCTATGGACAGAGTTTTCCATACACTGGATGTCAAACGGGCGCTCTCATTCTACCTTGCTCGCACTCGCTCCTTCAGAGCTTCGGATGCCCTGTTCATATCCTACAGTGGTCAATGTATCGGAGTGAAACTCACGTCCCAGAGACTTTCTAAGTGGGCTTTGCTCTGTATAAAAAGATGTTATGAGCAAACTGGCAGGCCTCCTCCTTCCCACCTTCGTGCTCCCTCTACGAGAGCAGTTGCCTCTTCGATTGCCTACTTCCGTGGAGTCCCTATACAGGACATCTGTAAAGCAGCCACGTGGGCCTCTGTGCATACTTTAACCAAGCACTACTCGCTGGATTTGGCCGCAACGTCAGATTCCGGCCTTGGCAGAGCAGTATTGCAATCCATCCTTCATTGACCTCCTTGACTCCCTCCACCAGAGGTAAGTCTTTCTATCTGCTTTTCACTCTCCCATTAGTGAGAATCGCGGAGCTCCTCGAAGAAGAAATAGAGGTTACTTACCAGTAACTCTGTTCTTCGAGAGAGCTCCGTGAATTCTCACGAACCGCCCAGCCTTTCCCTCTGTCTCGGAGGTACCTGTTGGTCTTCCTGGGACGGGATTGGAAGGAACTGAGGCGGCGAGGGCTCCGCCCCCTTTATAGCCTCGCGCGAACTGGAGCCCGCGCTTTTTGTGCGGGAGGGAGGAGGGGTGGAGCCCTCACCTTATTCTAGTTCTTTCCAGGACATCTTCTGCCTGGAAACTGCTGACAAGAGGTTTTCCTGTACCTGCGGAGCAGGAAGTGAATCCCATTAGTGAGAATTCGCGGAGCTCTCTCAAAGAACAGAGTTACTGGTAAGTAACCTCTGTTTTTGCTGCTCATTGCACAATACATAAACTAGTCTGTTGCGTGTGTTCTGTTTGGCCCCAAATGACAAATATGTGTTGGATAAACTTTTCCATACATAAATATTAGAACTTGAACTAGTGCTCTTTTCCACATAAGGCTTTTGGAAAGGAATGTGATTGTCAGCTCTTTGTTCAGCACAAATTAGTGTGTTTCTTGTAAATTGTAATCATCGCACTGTCAGGCCAGTAAGAAAAGTTTTCTGTGCCTAAAATATCTTTTATATTTAAAATAATAATAATAATCCTTGAGTTCTCAAATAATTTTGCTAGATTTACATATGACAAATAGATACGTTCTTAGCTTCAGTCTCTTTCTTTCCATAAAAAGGAACATAGCTTTAAAAAGAATAAAGCTAAAGAATGTATTTTACCTCAAACTGTGTGACTCATCTCTTTTAACATAAAAATATGGTGTTTTTTTTCCTTTGGCAACACTGATCATTTAGTGAGAGACTGACCAGCAGACCTTGGTGGATGTTCAGTTGGGAAGGAATTTTAACACAATTAATCTTTATGGAGAAAATTTGATAAAAAGAGCTGACTGTCTAGATTACTTGCTGTCAATCAAGAGACAGGCAGCTGAATGCCAACTATCTCCTGCCATAGTTGTCGTACACCTAGTGGTTGATTTGATTGCTCATTTGACTGTAAAACTTATCCCAACTACTGTACATATCTGTTGATTCAATTTAACTATATAGAATTCTAAATCATCGTAAGCCCTTTCAGAGATAACAGACTTAAGGTCAATTATTTATTTATATTTATTTATTTTATGTAATATATTTATATTCCGCCCCTCCTGCAAACTGCTCGGGGCGGCTGGGCAATTAGTGGGCATAGATAGTTATGGTAAATGCTTTGCACTGATAAAGTTTCATTGACTTCATTGGGGCTCAGCAGACACAAGCTTGTTTAGAATGGTAGCCCTAAATCCTTGCCACCATCCCTTTTAAAAATACAGCTGACACTTTTTGGAAAACTATTATTTACATAGTGCCAGCAATATGCCTGGTGCAGAACTATGGTGATTGATAGAGACAGTTTCCTGTCCCAGGGCCTCACGATCTAGAACAGACAAGGGATGGGGCACATAGGGAGGGACAGAGATACATTCGTGAAACTGAAAAGATGCAGGAGCACCTTCTTCGCTTAGGAAGGAGGGGAATCCTAAAGAATGTGACAGTAGAAGTATTAAAGGAGCAAACTATGGGGGTGAGGAGCTAGGGAAAGCCTGATGAAAAAGGAAGCTTTTTAGGAAGGATTTGAAGGTTGCAAGGGAGGGAGCAGAGCGTATGTGTTCAGGGAGGGAGTTCCAAGCATGGAGGGCCACATGGAAGAAGGGGCAAAGATGTTTTAGGGAGACTGGGTGAAAATAGACATAAAGCTAACTCCACTTTAACACCGCTTTAATATTTCATGTTGCAGGGCTGCATAGGGCACCAATACAATTAAAGTGGTGATAAAATGGACTTAGCGTTATGTCTGTTTTCACCCTCTGCTGCTTATTTCTCACACAGAGCAACGACTGTTTTATAATGAAATTATAATGTCCCTATAAATGTCCTTGTATAGGGTGTAGACAAAATTTTGGAAATCTCTCTTGGTGGAGATAAATCTGGTGTGGTCATAAATTTAGGCCACATTCAAATGAGCCTTTTCTCTTCACTCTTTAATTAACTACGCAGGAGAGCTGTTGTGCTTTATCAGCCTAAATCACACTTTAAACATGCCTCTAAATCTCCCTCTTCTGCATTTAATCGTGTTGTCCGTAGGGGTGGGAATTCCAGTTCTCCCGAGATCCGATATTTCTGGTATTTGGGTGTATCAACTTAATTCGATAAATCCGATATTTACCTGTACCGGCATACCGGGTTTTTAACATTGGTAGCGGTACCGGATTTTTTACATTGCGGCCATTGAAGTCAATAGCCGCAATGTAAACAATCCGGTACCGTGGCCAATGTTAAAAATCCAGTATGCTGGTACAGGTAAATCCGGTACCAGGGAGATCTGATACCAGTACACCCATTCTCCCCGGTGTCCCACCCCTACTGTTGTGTATTGACCCCTACGAGCTGCTAATGATCACATGACTCTCAGCTGGGTACTTTCATTGTAAGTAGGGCCAGAAACGACTGGTGACTGTTGAACCGGGGGGCGGGGGGCACAATTTGCACGATCCCCCCTAATTTGCATGGTTCTGTCCCTAATTTTCATAGTGTTACTCACCCTAATTTGCATAATCCCACTCCCTAATTTGAATACTTGTGTTGAATGTAAAACCAACCACCCCAAACCACATGGCAAGGCAAAGCTGGCATTCCCTCGTCCCCAACATAAACCTGCAGAGTGCGCAGGGGCACACAAATCCCAAACCACATGGCAAAGCTGCCCCCCCTCCAAAAAACAAAAATACAGACTGCGTGGGGCACACAACCCGGCCCAAACCACATAACAAATCTGGCATCCCCTAGATGCCAGACTAGGACTAGACCATGGACTAGTCTTAGTAACTGGAGCAGTAAGAAAGGGCCAAATTTTACCAGAGTTTGAATGTTTCAGGGTTTCTTTTATTGAAACAAGCTGGTGACTGTTGAACCTGGTGGAGACACAAAAAGAAATTAAATAAATAAACAAACAATAACACAGCATGACAACCACACCACAGAAATGTGGAGACAAGCAACTGGTGTGTTTTTAATCACTTAGTAACTTTAAGCGATAATAAACGTAAATGTTTTAAGAAGTTAATGACCTTACCTTGTCAAAAGAATTATAATCGTCGGTCCTTTCTGCTTGAGAACCTCATAATAACGTTGGCTATGTCAATAGTGTGTCCTTTTTCAATCTGCAGTATTACCAGGTTAGAAACACGTGCATTTGTCATCAAGGTCCTCAGGTAATTTCAGTTGTCACAGGGGAAGAAAAGTTTATCTCAGCCAATGCTGTAGTCATTGGTATGGTTAAGTAAAACACATAGAGTTTTGACAGACATGGAAGAGTATCACGCAGTGCCATTACATGAAAAAAATTCAGTCTTTTTTCAAGTTGGGTAGGCTCCTCTTCCTCATTACTTTTGTCTGCATTACTATCTTTGAACATTTGGGGGAAAAAATTGATTTAAAGCTGCAGATCTTTATCAATACTGTATGTGGTGGAAATAGCACCTACACTTTCATCTGATGGGCAATCAGAAGACGGAACATCTGCAAGGGACTTGAGAATGAACAGGTCATTCTCTGGGAAGCAGTCCTCTATCTCCCTAATAAGGGTATCCAGAGTGCTGTACAATATTTCAATCCTATAATACTCCTCAGCTTTCTCAAAACAGGCCTTTTTCCATCCCCCCAGTTTTGCGGGAATACCTCCTTTGTGAGGCACACAAGGGCCATGATGATGATGATGATTATTATTATTATTATTATTTTATTAATAAAATATAATTTTATTTATATAGCATCCCCCTGCCTTGCATGGCACTCAGAGCACTTTACAGAATATAAAACAATATACAAGTATAAAACAACTTTAAACAATTCAAACAATTTAAAACAGTAATAAAATACTATAAGATGGGAGAAGGAAAAAAGGGAGGACAGAGATACACTTAGGGGAACCAGCAGTGGATCCTAAAAGCACCTAGAAATTCTGTTTTCAGGTGCCTTTTTGAAGGCAAGGAACGAGGAACTAAGACAAACATACAGAGGGAGTGAGTTCCACACTGAGAGGCCCGCCACAGCAAAAGCCCGATCACCCACTGACTTAAGGCACAATAGCAGAACCCCCAAAGAGCAAGTGGTTCCTGAACGCAGATACCCATCAGTGTCAGATTCCAGAAGTAGGTCTCGAATATAGCCAGGGCCTAAACCGTTCAGTGCTTTAAAAACCAGCAACACCGTCTTAAACTCAATTTGTAGCTCAACAGGCAACCAATGCAGAGAACACAGGGCAGGTGTAATATGATCACGGCTGCCCAAACCAGTAAGCAGCTACGCCACTGCACCGCTGTGTTCAGAACACGCTGCAAGCAATGGCTAAGTACTGCTAGTAGCCCGTAGAAGAGGGAATTACAAAAATCAAGTCTTGTAGTCACCAGAGCATGGATGACTGTGTGGCAAGGTCGTCCTGGGATAAATAAGGGTGTAGCTTACACAAATTGTGTTACTGAAAAAAGCATTTCTGAACCATGTCCAACACCTGGGTTTTTTCATGATCAGAGCATGGTTGAAACTGACACCCACGTTACCCAAGTTTACCTGGCCCACTACTTCCACCCAAACCCCATCCACCTTCAGGGGCCCGAAGGAGGCAATGGCATCCTCATATTGGCTGCGCCTTCCCACCAGCATCACCTCAGTCTTTCCCTGATGGAGCACGAGGTAGCGTCAATGAATCCAGGCAGTTATATCATTCAGACATTTCTCCAAAGCAGAAGCCGAGTTGGCAGAGCTCACAGGGCAAGAGATACACAATTGTGTATCATCATCGTACTGATGATACTCAACCCCATGCTTAATCATGACATCCCCAAAGGGCTGCATATGTACGTTGAACAACATGGGTAAAAGAACAGAACCTTGAGGAATGCCACAATTCAGGCCCCTCAGGGATGACGCATGTCCATCACCACCGATTGGCTCCTCCTTTCCAGGTATGGCTGAAACCACTGACCAGCAGTTCCCATCACACCAGCGATGTCCCTCAGCGACCGAAGCAGCAACCCATGGTCAGTCATATTACACTGCTGTAAGGTCCAAGCATGACAAAAATGGCCAACTGTTCTCGATCTGAGGTCAGCAGCAGATCGTTCAACACCCTGACAAGTGTGGTCTCTACCCCATGGGAAGGTCTGAACCCAAACTGGAATTTCCCCAGAATATTGTTGGAGTCCAGGTGTCTTTGTAGCTACACAGCCACAGCCTTCAGAATCACCTTTCCTAAGAAAAGCAGATTGGAGACTGGGCAATAATTGGCAAGCACTCCCAACATCAAGAGGTGGTTTCTTGAGGAGGGGGTGGACCTCTGCACATTTGAGGGCAGCCTGCACTCTCCCCTCCCTAAAGGTGGTATTAACATAGTCTGTCATTAGAGGTACCACTACCTTAGAGCTCGCCTTTAATAGCTAGGACGAGTATGGGTCAAAGGCACACCTGGTGGGTCGCAATGATCCGAGCAGCACACTAACTTGTTTGTCATCAACCACTTCGAGGGTGACCAGGGGAATACAGTGCCTAGGAACGCCACGGCTCTCTACATCAAAAGGCCCAACAAGTTCCACCTGAAGTCCCTCTATCTTCTCTGCAAAGAACGTCGAAAATTTCTCACAGCGCTCTACTGAAAACACTTTAGATGGATTGAGACAACCTGAAACTATTGCGCCAATCTGTTCCCTGCAGCATCTATGTGTGAAGACAAGTACAAGCACTTGGCCTCCGTAACAGCCCTTCTGTACGCCCGCATAAACTCTTCATAAGCTGAAAATCAGACTTCAAAAGGTTCCTCAGGCATCTCCTCTTCAATCTACGCCCCAGCCTCTTTAAGTCCGCCAGATCATTGTTATATCACAGTGGTCTACGGACTGCCAAGACAACAAGGTTCCAGCGAGGAGCCAAGTAATCAGCCCCCTCTAACAGCTGAAAATAGCCATCGGTAAGCCAGTCGATTTATCAACTCCAGCACTAATAATGAAGTTGCTGAAATCCACCGGATTCAGCAGCAGTCTCCATGGCTGTACAGTAATCAATCAGCTACAGTGCTGTCAGTCAGGTACAGCAGCACCCACACTGAAATACACAAGGTGATGGTTGGACCTTCTCCCTAGTGATGGTCGGACCTCCTCGCTCTTCTCCTCTTGTCTCTCCCTCTGTTCCCCTTCATGTCGCCCCTCCCCCCGTCTCTCAGATTGTCCCTAGGGCAGGGACCGTGTCTATTCCATTACTTTGTAAAGTGCCAGGTTCATTGTTTGCACTATATAAATGCTTGCTAATAATAATGTTTACCCTCAGTTTTCAGCTTGACAGATGTGGGTGATTAATAGGGCTGGGCGAACAGAACAGAGTTCGGAAATTGGTTCGGTTCGGTTTGAAATTCGAGTTCAGAAATTTGGTTCGGTTCGAAATTTGAGTTCGGTTCGGTCGACCGAACAGACCAGGTTCGGTCGAATTCCGAACTTCCGAACCAAGTTCGGCCATTCAAAACCAGGTTTTTGGGTGCGTGTTGTCACTAGGGATGGGCAAACAGAACAGAGTTTGGAAATTCGGTTCGGTTCGGTTTGAAATTCGAGTTCGGTTCAGAAGTTCGGTTCGGTCCGAACTCCAAACTTCCGAACCGCGTTCACCCCTCCCTAGTGATTAACAGCCTGCTTGCGCAGGATCTTGGGAAGGAATTACTTTACACAAACAATACAAATGTGAAGGAAGCAGTTTAACAGTGGAGAAAAGACTTGTTTGAATGCAGCAATAGTTTTTCAATTAGGTCCCAATACATGGAAGCATCTCTGCAGGACTGCACTTAAACTTAGTCTTTATTAACTAAATAAAAAACCTCTCATTAACATCAAGTAACATATGCATAAAACAAACCAAAACCAAGTGCCACAAAAGAAAGAAATAACAAGTTAAACACTCCACCACAAAAATCACTTACAAATACTAACTGATGGCAACAGAATCACTTTGCATAATTTTAATGTGCATATAAGAAGTGGGTTTTTTATATGTTCCAAAATCTCAAATTATAGTGTGGTGGTTGTTATAATAAGCATAATTTGCCATGAGTGAATCTACTCTTACGATGTTTTTGCATTTATATTTAAAGTGAGTATCATTTTATGTGTGACCTTTTTTGTTTGTTGATTTCTGGGTTTCGAAGGTATCTTTTGGGTTGTTTAGTAGTTTATCTGGCAAGTACCTTTTTTGTGGGGCAGGGAGTTTTTCTATATGTTTATATAGAAAAACTACTAAACATATGTTTATATAATAAATAATAATAATATATGATTATATAGAAAAAACTACTAAACATATATGTTTATATGTTGTTTTTTGGTGGGGAATGATTTGGATTTTTTTTTAGGAGTGGATGTAACTAGAGTGGCTTACTGATGTGTGTTTGTGATTTTTTAATCTGTTTGGATTTTGTTAATGTCCTATATGTTGTACATGCTGTTGTAATGTTGGTTCTGCAAATTGTATCATTTTTATGGGATTGGCTGTTTCTGGTTTTTCCCCCACTTCCTTCTTTTTGTAGTTGTTTGGATTCAGTTAAATGTTTGAAACAGTGGCGTAACTCCCGTGCCGTGGGGGGGGCGCATTTGCGCCCGGGCCCTGCTCGGGGGGGGCACAGGCACATGGGCCACACGCTGCCACCACGGGTTGGAGAGACTGAGTTTAAATTTTTTCCCCACCCCCATGATTGGCAAGTGTAGCTAAGCCCCCTGCCTGGCCACCTGGCCTGTCTTTTTTTTTGTTTTGTTTTGTTTTGTTTTCCCTGGGGTCCTCCTGCTGGTTGACACATGCCCCCCCACCTCCTCGACGCCAACCCCTCCCCTCCCCTCTGTCAAATCCGTGCCGCTGCAGCACCGCCGGAAGTCTCCAGTGCGCCTGAGTCCTTCTTTTTGGCGCACGAGGCAGCCAGCTCAAGCAGAAGAAGCGAGGGCGGCAGGCGTGAAGTGTGGTGGGACTGGGAAAGGAGCGCTGCGCAACAACAACTAACTACTGCGGGTGAGACTAGCATTGGGTGCAAGAGAGGTTGTTTCAAGCCTCTTGGGAAGTTTGGTCACTGAGCGGGGCATTTGCAACCCGACGGCAAGGGAAAGTGGAAGCCCGCTTTGCCTGGGTACCAGGATCCCTCCAAGACAGATCCATTGGCGGGATCAAGCTAGGCACAAAAATCAATTGCCCTGATCCTTTCTGGAAACCAGCTGCAACCCTGCAATTGAAGTGCAATTGAAGCCCCATGCAAGGGGCTGGTCTCCCTCCCCCATCTCTGAGCGGGATGGGAGGGAAGAGAGTTGCCTTGGCACTAAGCCTACATTGAGAGCACATCTCAGCCTCAATCCCCTCCCCCCGGGAGCTGTTGCCTCCCCTCTCTGCAACCCAGTGCTGGGAGCACTCGGTCCCTGCCCCTTGCTGGAGGCGATGGAGAGAGAGGGAGGGTGCCTGGTCCCGGTTACTCCAAACAGTCTCTCTGCTATGCCGTGGTACTCGAGGCAGCTTCCATGCACTTGCGGGGACTGGGAGATCAGTGCTGCCTTGCTGGTGGCTCCACTGCCGTCACTTACCCGGCTCCACCGGGCTGCACCACATGGGGCGCACTCCACAGCCCATCTCTGATGAGGCTGAAGTTGGTTCCTTAGTCCCACAAGCGTGCTGCATCCAGCAGCAGCAGCCATCGCCCTGCATTGAGGGAACGCGGTAGTCAGTGCAAAGCACTTGCTCACTGACCAGAGCCACCCTCTCCCCCGGCCACGGTTCCATGATGCAATGAGGGGGCCGGGGGGGGGCGCTTTTGGCTCTGGACACTTTCAGGGCTTGGACAGTGCTTACCAAATTAAAAAATAAATAAAGCACAGCTGTGCTGGCCAGGACCAGAAACTCCTCCCTCCTCTCCCCCAAGCACAGTGTCCGCAGGGCTGATTTGGATCATGTGTGTATGGTTCCTTGGGACAGAATATGCAGGAAGGAAAGGTTGGTGGGGTTGTTGTTTTTTTAAAAGGCTAGCTTCAATCCAAAATGAGGGACTCCTGTATTATTATTATTATTTATTTATTTATTTATATATATACAGCCAGCAATGTACTTTATGATTGTTAATCCAAGACAGGATCCTGGCCTAGAGGATTTGCAATCGAAGAGAAACAGGGGAGGGGAGACACAGGGCTAGACATTGAGATGTGCCAGGTTCATGTGCTTAACTTAAGGTTGGGAAGGAGGGCACACAATTAATATATTCAGGGAGGAACTTCCAGGCATAGGGCCAGTAAGGGACCAATGTGTTTTGAGGCAGAGGAGACTCATGGGCAGGCAAAGGCCCTGCAGACTATCTGCCCCAGGGGTTGCCATTGTCATATAGACAAATATTTCCAGAACAGTTATGAAAAATACATGTTGCAGGGCCTGCCCTGGCACCTAGGGTAGACCCTGCAACATGTATTTTTCAAAGTGTTCGTTAAAAATGTGCATCAGAGGTGAAAGGTACTGAAAGGGTCACCTAGAGCAGTGGGTTGTGGGAGGGTCTTAGATGGGGGGCAGCCTGGGGATGGGGTGGCAGTGGGGGTCCTGGGGCTCTGAAGAGAATTATCCTGGTACAGACTTGTTGTTAGCTGCCCCGAGATGGTGTGGGCATGAGGGGGCGGTATATAAGTCAAAATAATTTTTGTCAATTTCTAGTTGCAAAATACATTATATATTTCTAACTGTTGAAGCTGTTGGGGTTTTGATTATTTACCTTGGGAGTTACCCTTGCAGGTGGGGGGTCATAATTATGGGCTGATCCTGGGTCCTCCACAGTTATAACTCATAGCCTCTGGATTTTGTATATTTAGAAGCTGTCAACAGGCCCCACCCCATCCCTTAAGCTCCACCCACTTTGGGTTTTCGGAGCGTGCTTTGCACGTTCGCGCATGAGGGACCCATAACTGAGGCTTGATCACGGGCCCTTCTCAACCTTGCTACTCCCCTGGTTTGAGATGAGTATTATATTTTATTCATTTATTTATTAAAATTTTACCCAGCCCCTCCTAAACCAGCTCGGCGAGGCTTACAACAATAAAAAACATGTATAAAATATATCTAAAAACAATTAAAACATATCAAACACAATAATCAAGTGTTAAAATGGGGTCCGGGAACTCAATAAACCATAAATAGGGTAAGGGAGATAAAACCCTCTAAACCCCCCCTCCCCAAAGGCCTGGGCGAACAGCCAGGTTTTACAGCTACGCCGGAATGTCAAAAGGCTTGGGGCCCGGTGAGCTTCCTCCGGGAGGGAGTTCCAAAGGTGCGGCCCGGCCACCGAGAATGCCCTCTCCATTGTGGCCCCCCTCTTAACGCGGGGGACCTCCAAGAAGGCACCCCCAGCAGACCGAAGGAGCCGCAGAGGGCAAGGCGGTCCCTGAGGTATGAGGGGCCCAGACCGTGAAGGGCCTTGTAGATCAACACCAAAACCTTGAACCTGGCTCGGCACGCTATTGGCAACCAGTGCAGAGTCTGGAGCACACGTATTATGTGCTCCCGACGACCCGTCCCCAAAAGGAGGCAGGCCGCCACATTCTGCACTAGCTGTAGCCTCCGAACCAGGAACAAGGTTCCCACGTAGAGCGCGTTTCAGTAGTCCAGCCTCGAGGTGACGAAGGCATGGATGAGGGAGGCCAGGTCCGGGCCGGAGACGTACGGACGCAGCCTCCGCACCAGATGCAACTGGCGGAAGGCAACCTTTGTGACTGCCTCCACCTGCCGCTCCAGGCAGAGATCCGCATCCAATATCACTCCCAGACTCCGGACCTGCTGAGCTATAGGAAGGCGAACACCCCCCCAATCGGGGGGGCAGTGCCTCCCTAGCTCTCCCCACCAACATCACCTCCGTCTTATCGGGGTTGAGCTTCAGTCTGCTCCGCCACATCCATTCTGCCACGGCCTCCAAACACTGGGATAGCAACGAGACAGCAGGGTGTGAGTCAGTTGAAAAAGAGAGGTACAGCTGAGTATCGTCAGCATATTAGTGACATTGCACCCCGAACCCTCTCACGACCTCCCCCAAGGGCTGCATATATACATTAAATAATAATGGAGACAGAATAGAACCCTGCGTAACGCCGCATGATAAAGNCATCTCAACAGCAGCCCATGGTCCACGGTATAAAAAGCAGCCGAGAGATCTAGCAAGATGAGAAATGTTGAACATCCTGCATCCATCTCCCGGTGGAGATTGTTGACCAAGGCCACCAACACCGTCTCAGTGCCATAGCCGGGGCGGAACCCAGATTGAAAAGGGTCCAGGAAACTGATGCTATCTAGATGCGCCTGAAGCTGGATCGCCACTGCCCGCTCAATAACCTTCCCTAAAAAGGGAAGGTTAGAGACAGGTTGGTAACTGATGAGCGCATCCACATCCAAGGATGATTTCTTCAGCAGGGGGCGCACCACAGCCTCCTTGAGGCTGGGCGACAACCTCCCCTGCTGCAAGGACGCGTTCACTACCCTTGCCAGCACCGTCCCCAACGTCTCCCTGGAAGCTTTCACCAACCAGGACGGACATGGATCAAGTTCGCAACAGGTGGCCCTCACAGACCCCAAGACATCACCACATCGACTGGCATCACTTCCTGAAACTCCCCCACAAAACTGGACCAGACACCTCGTGCTCTCCCCCTACTGGCCCTAATCCCGCGTCAAAGTCGGTCTGAATCTCAGCAATCTTGTCTGCAAAGTAGGTGACAAACTCCTCACAGCGGGCCTGGGACAAGTCCCCGTCCAGGCTGAGGGAGGCCGGACTGACCAGCCCCCGCACCACCCAAAACAGTTCCGCCTGGTGTGACTTCGCAGACGCTATGAGGACAGCAAGGAACTACTCCTTCCTTGCTGTCCTCACAGCCTCAACATAGGACCGCAAATGGGCCCTATGGAGAAGTCGGTCGGAGTCAGATCGAGTCCGACGCCAGCATCACTCCAGCCTCCTGCCTACTCGTTTCATACACCACAGCCCCTTGGTAAACCAAGGGGCCCTGTGGTGACGAGACCGAGACAGAGGGTATCTCTGTGTGTATTGGTTGTAGTACACGTTAGTATGTGTAAGTGATTGTTGTGGTGGGGTGCTTAACTGGTTATTTTCTTGTTTTGTGGCATTTAGTTTTGGTTTGTTTCATGCATATGTTTACTTGATGTTATATGTCAATGTCATAGCTTAATGGTTTTTGAAACCGAGAGGTTTTTTATTTAGTTAATTTCCTGGTTTTGTTCTATTGATAATTTTTTTTATGTTTTCAAACTGTTTTTGTGTGGTGACTTTGAGGAAATGCTGACTGACTGCAATTTCCCACAACTTCCCGCACCGTAGGAGGGTTCTGGAGTGTTATACAACTTTCTGGCTTAGTAATACTTTCATGCAGCTTCTTGCAAGTTATGGGACAGTAGTGACAGTGGCTGTATGTAGCCAGGCAAGGAATAGCACACAGCGTGAGATGCCACCAGGACTTGAAGCTCCATTTGCACAAAGCAGTCATGCATAGGGCTGTAGCGGAATATCGCAGCGGTAACTATTTTTGCTGGAAACAGCGTTTCCGCAATTAGTGTTACGGCGTGACAGAGGCTTTCATTCCACTAGTTTCATTCCGCTACTTCCGCAGTTCTGCTAATTTCATTCCGCTACTTCCACAGGCTTCGCAAAATAGCGGAAACATGACATTTTCACTACTACCGCCATTCTCCCAGCGCCACAAAATAGCGGAACAGCGGTTTTCCAACAGTTTCCGCAATTTTTCTGCAATTCTGCAATTTGCGGAATGCCGGTGGAATTAGCGAAATGTCCTCAGAAAAGTCGCGGTGTAGCACGTGCAATTCCGAAATGGCGGAATGGAATCACAGCGCGGTAACAGCTGCTGCCGCATCAGTCCTAGTCATGCACTCCTTCGTGCCTGGGTACATACAGCCACTGTCCCTACTGTGAAGGTACAGTTTTTTAAAAACGTAATAAAAAAACCTCTCTGACAACACAAGATACAGTGCAGTGGTTAAGAACCATACATGGCAAAATTCAACATTCATTATGTATAAAATTTAGCCACTATGGCATCAACTTCTTTCTGTCTGTCTTTCAAATCATTTATTCCGACTATCTTGGTCTTTTTGGTCTTGCAAAGTGATGAACATCTTAGACAATTAATTAAAAATACCCAGTGAGAGCTAAACAGGAGCCTCTCTTATTTTGAGTTTTCCTTGCCATTCTATTTGGTATGTATCTTTCAAGCTCACTAATGTTAAGTACTGTAGTGATGAAGGAAAATGCTTAGAAACAATTCAATCTAGACAATAACAAGCTGATTTTCCCATGCAAATGCATAAGAAAATGAATTGTTGCCATGTGAAAGAACTTTCACATAACTTCTGTGTAAGTTCTGAGGGGAAGAAACAGTCACTGCCAATGATAAAGCTGTTATCAAACGCTTAGACAGTGGGAATAATCTTGTTCTCACTGACCTCAATAGCAGCTCCCGTTGAGTTCTCATATTTCTCAATCCCTTTCTGTGATCATAAAATCAGTACTTTTGTAACTGGAATAAACTACTATGGAGAGAGAGATTTCACAACTCCTGACATCCTCTTAAGGGATTTCAATAATTCCCTGAAATAATTAAAGAAAACAAATATCTTAAATGAACTTTAAATAGGTTTCTTTAAGAAGTACTAATATATCAAGATTATAATTCGCTTAATTGTCTTTATATCTTTGGGAATACATCTCTGAAACAGGCTCCCTAACCCCTGAAAACACTGAGATTAATATTTATTCATCTATTTAGTTAGCTAGTTAGTTAGATTTCTTGGCCGCCCCATCTTGCTACAGCAACTCAGGGGGGCTCACAGCAGGTTAAAACATATAATAATCATGTTATAATAATAAATACAACAAATAACATTATAAAACCAAGATAAAATATACCCCAGACAGAGCTAAAAAATTCCTCTCCCCTTCCCAACCCCACACCCATCACTCATCTCCCTCATCAAAAGCCTGGCGGAACAGCCAGAACTTATTGTCTTCAGAAAGAGGGAAGTTCTGGGGCCCAGTGGACCTCCATCGGGAGGGAGTTCCACAGCCATGGTACAGCCATTAAGAATGCCCCCACCCATCGTCACTTTGAGGAAGGCGCCTCCGTCCGATCCAGGACCCAGGGCGTGAGGCAGTCCTGCAGATAAGCAGGGCCCAGGCTGTTTAGGGATTTATAGGTCAACACCAACACCTTGAATCGGGCCTGGAAGACAATAGGCAGCCAGTGCAAAGAATGGAGCACTGATGTGATGTGCTCACAACAACCCATCCCTGTAAGGAGACGAGCTGCCGTGTTCTGCACCAGATTCAGTCTCCGAACTGTCACCATGGGTAGCCCCACGGAGAGCATGTTGCAAGAGTCTAATCTTGCATCATAGATGAGAATTATAAAAATCTTCTTTTCAGTCCTGTATGCCAACCCAAGCATCTGGCTATAACTTCTTCCAGTCTGCTGATGGAGGAAGTACACATAAGCTGGTGGTGATGTCCCCTCGTAGGCAAAAGTCTGCTGCCTCAGTTAGTTAGTCCAACAAACAATATCATCTATACTCTCTTTCTCTTGTGCCTCTCATATGTGGGACGGATACCACCATGGAAAACACTCAGTATAGGAGAATCAGACGTAGTTTTTGAGTCATCCATTACTATGCTGTGGGAACTCAAGTTGGTCCTGAACTCTCTGACCAAACCACTGTTTAGGCGTCCATCAACTTTTAGGTTGTGTTCTTGAGAGCAATGTGTCTGGCTAGGCCAACTAGTGAACTTCACATTATGTTCTTGCAGAATTCCCTGTGGTGTTCCATCAGGATGAGATAAATGGCTCGTGCCACTACTGCAGGTTTGACGCAAAGAGCTCTCTTTATTCCAACTGGACCCAGACATAGATATCCTAATCCATGAAAAAGTTAGTAAAGTGAGATCATACTTTTTGTACACTTAAGAATTTATCTCAAGAGATTTCAGAAGTTCAGTGCATCCAAGAGACTTTTCATTCTGCATAAAGGCTCCAAGAGACCACAAGCAAGGCTAAGTGTGCTTTATCTATTGGATAAAGAAACTCCTCAGAGAGGCTTACATCAGTAGCAAGAGTAACAAGTAGAATTACTTGCATCATTGTGAGACGGAAGAGAATGCATGTCTCAGCTGATGAGCGTTTCTTTACTTCATGATCCTATATACCAAATCATACTCTTACCCTGGATAGAATAGCATTACTCTGTATGTCATTTCAATTTCAGAACTAAACTTAGGTAGTTAAAAAATAATTTTTTAAAAGATTGTTTTCAGGTTATTGACTGAATTTATTGGACAGCCAAGCACCTTTTATACAGCAGTTGACATCACCAAAAATATTTTTTTACACTGTCTGCTGGCAGAGAACTATACCCTGGTATCTGGACGAGCATGGAGGATCTCATTTTAATGCCATTTTTATATTTATATTTATTTATATTTGTATGTGAAGACGAAGAAATCCAGGTGATTTATTACGAACTTTTGTTGGTAAGAAGAGTATACAAGATTTCTGGCCACACAAGGCTTGTAGCATGAACTCAAACTCGGAGCATGATAAAGGACCCTGTGTGACCTGAAAGCTTGGATAACCCTCACTAAGCTAGTAGTATTGTTCAATTAAATTTCCTAGTAGGCCTAATTTAAAAAAAATAACTCAACTACTTGGGTCAAACAGCTGGTTTGGATAAAATTGCTTTAAACTAAATATTCACAACTGTGGTTATTAGCTAAGGTGAATGGGCAGGACATGAGGAACTAACCAGATAATGAATGAAAAGCGGTAAAGTGGGATGTTTAGGGAAAGAACATTAAGAGCTAGCTGGATGGCCTGGACACACAGTGCAGTGCTCCCTCTCCCGTTCTCTCTCACCCACAGAAACACACACTAATTCTTTTAATTGCCATCTCTCTGTGTCACACAGACACACACAAGTTCAAGCACGTACTGTTTCCACAAACCCAAGAACATGCTCTCTCACACGCACTCATTCACTTTGTGGGGGAGGGGGGGCACATTCTTCCCTTCTGATTACAGGACAGAGCTCACCATTTAGCCAGAGATTAACTTAACCCCACTGACTCTCTCCCTCTCCCATTCAGCCTGGAAGTGAGGGAGAATGAGAATGGGCGAGGATAAACTCGGATTTCAGCCCAGCAACTCACTTACTCAGAAAAGTAATTGAACAAGACTACTTTAGTCCCTGTGCTGTCTATGCGCAGCAGGAAGCTGGGAGTCACAGGAACGGCCTAGACCTCATGAGTCAGAGTTGACCCTCTGGGCCACCTGCTGAGAAACTGGACTAAAATGTTTAGCTTTAGTTAATATCTTAAACTAATTATTAGTCTTAAGCTAATTATTAGCTGTGCATGTTTAGTACTATTGCAAGTGCTGTATTAGTTAAAGGATGCTAAAAGTAAAGCTAAATATAAACTTGTGGTCTACTGTGGTATATAATCTTTTTGATTTTGGCAACGTGTGCCTGTATGTGGAAGAATTAGGGTCCTATTAAATGGCATAATTTCCTTACTTTTGCATTTCTTTATGTCAGTATCAGCCTTACCATTCCCAATATTTTCCTGTCTTTACTTTCCTAATTTTCTTTTAACATACCATATGGGTTGAAACTTGGTACTCGGACTTGCCTCAATTTTACCAAGTACCGGCCCATTGGACCTCGTTTTTCCGAGTTTCAAATGGCCAAGGAATAGCCCCGCTTGGGACTCTGAAAAACCTCAGGCAAGTGCACCTCTCTGGGAGCATGCTGGGAAATGTAGTCCAGCTTGCTCCCAGACAGCAATGCTGGGAATGGCACCCCCTTTGCATCCCCTTCCCCCCGCCTCCCCCGCGCTGCCCTATCCCCTGACACACACACCCCTTCCTGGCCCACAGTTTTCCCTAGACACCCTGCCCACTACCCTCTTCCCCTCCAAATCCCAAGTATTCTCTGAGATTCAGAGGATCGTCCTGAACACTTGGGACCGGTCCTCAGAACCTCAGATACTCGTGAATATTTTTGGCAATATTTGGAACAGCCATACATAGCATTAACTGTCTTCTCCACCTGCACTTTTTCTGCACAGTCCTTATTGTATAAAATATAAACAACTGATAAGGAAAATTAAAGGTATCAATAAAAATGTATGGCCAATAAGATTGAAATTTATGTAAAACAAAAGAAATACTAGCCATATAGTATACATTGTAAAATTTTCAGTAACAATGCAGAAAAAAGGCAGAAGTACTGAGTAAATATTCCTGTTCTGTATTTGGAAAAAAAGTTTAATGATGTAACAGTTGTGATAAATAAAACACTTTCTGTTGCAATATTAATTAGGGAAGATGTCAAAGAGTAATTGTGCATATATCCAGTGTTGCAAATATTAAATTACCTAACTTATATCTGGCTTTTAAAGAGAAATCAAAAAGTAACCTCTATCGAGAATTAGGAGTAAATAGCCAGGAACTGATCACTTCATTATAGCCTTTTGTGTACTTATCTGAAGTAATCAATGGTGGCCACTTTGGAGACAGGATGCTCTGCTGGATGGACCATTAGACTGACCCAGTATGGAATTTTTACCTTATGTACAAAATATAAACAATACAAAAACTAAAATTGTGTACAATTTCACACAGAAGACTGTTCATGTAGCTTGCCAAGAAAACCAGGAATTTATGCCCAGTTTTAAACACAATCCATAATCTAAACTTAACTTTGGGATCTCAGCCGCTTCTATAGTTGAAGTGGTTAATTTCCTGTGGAAGATAACTGTTGTACCGTACCATTCTTCCCACATTATGAGAAATGTGCAGAAGAGATTTAGCACCATTGTCAAAACTCAGTTTGTGACCTAACAACTGCAGGTTATTTTACAAATTGCTAGCACAAGATCATGTGAGTTAATCTATTCACATGGGTGAGAAAATTGCATGGAAACAGCTTGTGCCAGGTTTTTCATCTCCTGTGAATGCACCTTAATATTGATTATTATTGCTGTTTGCTGGTAGGTAAATTAAGATACAGAAGGATATGCATGTTGTAAAGTATCATGTGGAAGTCACCAAGGTAGAAACTCAAGGTTAGGCTGTGCTGGTGGCGAGATGTGATAGCAAAAGCTCTATCCTTTCCATACTGTCAAGAAGATTTTGTCTTCAGTCTGTTATATAGGAATAGATGTATTCTGTGCTCTGAGGTCTACAGTTGTTTTTAATGTGAATACTAAACTTCTCCATCTATCCCTTGATTGGAAGAACGTTCCCATAGGGAGATTATTGCATATGTTGTTTTATTACAGTTGGGATTGTTACCAGTGACTCCAGAAATTATTATTAATAGGTTATAGTCCTGCCAATGTGCTTTTTTCATTTGTGCAATTTCATAAATCCAAAATGAACAAGTATTCTGTTGTGTGTATTGTCAATGCTCCCGTGTCGTCATAGTGCAAATATATTATTGTAAAAGAATGCCAAAGAAGATTTAAATAAAGAAGTAAATGTTGGTGGCCCTGCTGTAATTGACACACAGGCATACATAACTGGTTTAGATTTGTAATTTGATCCAGTTACACCCACAACAAACATATATCTAACCAGGAAAACTCAAGAAGTCTAGAATAAAGCATTCAATATATGAGTTCTTGTCAGATAAAGAGGAACATGTCTATTAAAAGTAAAACTGATGTTGTATAGATAGCAGAGAGTCTGAGAAGAGTTACCATCGATGTGATTCCAGGCTAAGAAGACATTTCCAAAATATTATGCTGAGATTAACTTCCTGGCTAAATAATGCAGTATAGAGCTAACATCTGCATTAACAAAAAGTTTTAAAAATTAGGAAATGTAAATACAAAATTATTTTTAAATGATGATGTGAATGACTATTTACAAAGTCTTGACAACTACAAAAGCCCTTTCATTATTATACAACAGCAGGAGCAGCTGTTAATGCCAGCTCACATCTTTCTGTTTAATGCATGAACTTTATATTGCTTATAAAATCAGCACCATTTATCCTATTTGTCCTAAAATTTTGCAGAAATGATAATTGTTCAGGGGTACAATCAGTCCAAATATCATACAAATCTGACAAAAAACAAAAAGGTCACAGTGTTTTGAAAATCAGAATAAAATTGCTTTTTCTTTAAGTTTCAGATTCTTTTTGCATTGGGTCAACAGTACTTTTCAAAATAATTGTGAGATGGAGTGCTGTTAGAGAATTTAGGGGGATGTCCTGGTGTGTTTTTTGTTTTTGTTTGTTTTTTCTAAATCGGTTTAGTAGTTTTAAAGTTGTAAATTTATTTATTTATTTTATAAATTTCTACCCCGCCCCTCCTGCAAACAGCTCGGGGGGGGTTCCAACAGTAAAATACAATACATAAAAAACCATTTTAAACCATCAATCATTTAAAAAAAAATCATATATAAAATTATTATCCAACAAGACCCGGGCTCCATTTCACAATAAATAAGGTAGGGGAGCTAAAAAACCTTACCCCACCCTCCCACCCTCCCCAAAGGCCTGGGCGAACAGCCAGGTTTTGCAACTTCGCCAAAATGTTAACAGGCTTGGGGCCAGGCGGGCTTCCTCCGGAAGGGAGTTCCAAAGGCGCAACCCGGCCACCGAGAATGCCCACTCCATTGTGGCCTCCCGCTTAACACGGGGGACCTCCAAGAAGGCACCCCCAGCGGACCGAAGGAGCCGCTTTGGGGCACAAAGGATGAGGTATGAGGGGCCTAGACCGTGAAGGGCTTTATAGATGAACATCAAAACCTTGAACCTGGCTCGGCACGCTATAGGCAACCAGTGCAGAGCCCGGAGCACAGGTGTAATATGCTCCCAATGAGCCGCCACATTCGGAGACGAGCCGCCGCATTCTGCACTAGCTGCAGCCTCCGAACCAGGCACAAGGGAAGCCCCACGTAGAGTGCGTTGCAGTAGTCCAGCCTCGAGGTGACGAAGGCATGGATGAGGGTGGCCAGGTCCAGGCCGGAGACGAACGGACGCGGCCTACGCACCAGACACAACTGGCGGAAGGCAGCCTTAGCGACTGCCTCCACCTGCCGCTCCAGGTGGAGGTCTATGTCCAATATCACTCCCAGACTCCAGACCTGCAGAGCTATAGGAGGGCGAACCCCCCCAACCAGGGGGGCCACTACCTCCCTCGCTCTCCCCACCAAGATCACCTCCGTCTTATCGGGGTTGAGCTTCAGTCTGCTCTGCCGCATCCATTCCATCACGGCCTCCAAACATTGAGATAGCAGCGAGATAGCAGGGTCTGGGTCAGTTGAAAAAGAGAGGTACAGCTGAGTATCATCAGCATACTGGTGACACCGCACCCTGAACCCTCTCACGACCTCCCTCAAGGGCTGCATATATACATTAAATAATAATAGAGACGGAATAGAACCCTGCAGAATGCCGCATGTTAAAGCACGGGGGCACGAAGTCTCATCCCCCAACACCACCCGCTGGCTTCTCCCTGAGAGGAATGAACGGAACCATTCAAGAACAGTCCCTTCCAGACCCCCCAGGTCACGCAGCCACCTCAATAGCAGCCCATGGTCCACGGTATCAAAAGCGGCCGAGAGATCTAGCAGGATGAGAAATGTTGAACATCCTGCATCCATCTCCCGGCGGAGGTCGTTGACCAAGGCCACCAATGCCGTCTCAGTGCCATAGCCAGGGTGGAACCCAGATTGAAAAGGGTCTAGGAAACCGATGCTATCCAGTTGCACCTGGAGCTGGAGTGCCAACACCCGCTCAATAACCTTCCTTAAAAAGGGAAGGTTAGAACAGGTCGGTAACTGGCGAGCGCATTCACGTCCAAGGATGGTTTCTTCTAATTTACCATATTAGTCAATGGGAGACTTCATAACATCACACGTGCACTCTTGCTTCGGGGAAGGTCCATCCTGTGCCTTCAGGGAAGGACAGGATATAAATATGAATCAATGAATGAATGAAGAAATAAATTGCTGGCTTCTGTTTTCCCACTGAGCATGCTCTGGTAGCTCTAGGGCTGCTGAGAACTGTAGTTCTTACTTCTGCTATTCACTCTGCATGTCTGTACTGGCTGCTGGGTAATGTACTTATTTATTTATTTTAATTTTATCAAATTTATATCCCACCCCTCCTGAAAACAGCTCGGGGCAGCTCTACTTCTAATTTACTCTCTGAACATGTTCAGTGCATTCACTTCCTGGTTCTCCAATATTTACAGCTGGATTAACTAAACTCTTGGCTCCTTCTAAAATAACTTTGTTCCCCAGAGAAGCTTCTTTTTTTTTTTTGACTGCTCCAACCGGGAAACAGTGGGAAGCCAAAGGGGGTTGAAATGAAGCCTCCTCCTGACTTCCCTCCCCCCCCACCCGTGCAGAGAAGCCGGGGGGAGACCCGGAAGCTGGAGCAGTCCCAGACTCAGAGAGGCAGCCAGGTGAGTCAACAAGGCTGCAAAAAGAGTGGTAGCCTCTTCAGCCCATCTTGTGTGGCTGCACCATTGCATTCTATCAATTTTCTGAATCACTTATTTCACTTAGACATGGGGTGATTTCAGAAGTGACACGTTCCAATTCACCACAGTGAGTCCCACCCCGGTGTGAACAGTTTAGTGGAGATATGCTGACTTATGCCAGCTGAGGATCAAGCCTAGTTTATCTACAAATCTATTGCAATGTAGGTGTTGAGTCTATCTGGGTTTTTCTGTGCTACCCGTCACCATAATATCTGAGTGACACACTGCCACTGTAGCACAGAAAATATGGGTTGAAGACTCAAAGAAACAGTATGAAAAAAGGAAGACAAAAGACGGTTATAACTTAAACCTAAGGTCCATGATCTGTAAACCAATAGGACTACTCCAGAGTAAGTGGTTTGTGGATTGCAGCCATGGTCTCATAAAAAGTTCACTAAGGCCCTTTCTACACAGGCAGCACCCACGCATGAACACCCAGAAATTTGGGTATTCATGTGTGAGTAAGTCTCGTATAAAATCTGTGGCAGAGGACTGAGTGTGCGTGCATGCTCCCGTGAAGATGCATGGACACGCACGGAGAAACCAGCAAAAACAGCAATTGCTCCGTGCGTGTGCAATGAGTGGAGGGTGGTGGGTGGATAAATAGATAGGCAGATAGATGTTTATGGTCATAGACCAAAAAGATTTTTTTTTAATATACAAATACAATAAAAGCCACTCCACAACAAGAGCAATTATATACACAATGCACATTAAAAACAATAAACATAGAGAATAATTTGAGCTCCCTCATAAGGACTGGGACTGGGAAGGAGGGTGAAGAGTTGGCTTTCTGGTGCTGAGGCCAGGGAATCCTCCCCACCTGTAACCACTCTGCTGTCTCTTCCCCTTCAGGTAACCATCAGTGCCTACAAAGGGGAGCTGCCCTGAGGGCGGGGAAGGACTGGGAAGGTGGGTGAGGAGTTGGCTCCCTGGTGCTGAGGCCAGGGAATCCTCCCCACCTGTTACCACTCTGCTGTCCCTCACCCTCCAGGTAACCATCAGCGTCTACAAAGGGGAGCTGCCCTGAGGGCGGTGCCCACTGGGTGGCGGCCGAAGGGTGCTGCCAAAGGGCGAAGTGCCGTTTGCGGGCGGAGGCGGCCACCATCAATAGTATCCTTGCTCTGCAGAACAGCCCTGCTCTGCTGTACAGTAACAGCAGCCTGGACAGTGCCTTCGCCCCCCTTCCTCCTACATGGGTGGGAGTAGGAGGCTGAAGATATTGATTGACTGAGGGGTGGGGTCCTATACTATTTTTCAGGGGAATTGAGTGGTGTGTGGTGTGGTGTGGGGGTATACGGCCTCCCTCTGGTGGCAGGAGAGGGAGGCCGGGGGTGGTGTGGAGGGGAACCCCTGGTGTGAGCAGGAGTGACCCTTGGGGGGGAGGGGTTGCCCGCCTGTGACAGAGGCAGGTTGGGGGGGTGGGATCCCTCTTGCGGGCCTGTCGGGGCAGCCTATGGGAGGGTGGGTGTCTAACGGGGCTCTCTGAGGAGGGGAGGGGTTCTGCAGCTATTGAAGTTGTTACGGGTCGGGGGAGATATGGGTGTTCCATCAGTGAGGATGGAACACCCTTGTGCTTGTTCCCCTCTCAACCCCCCCACGTGGGTAGGTTGTGGGTCGCCTTGCTTTGGTGCTGCTGAACGTGAGGTCGGTTGTCAATAAATCATCTACCATCTGGGAGTTAATCCCGGAGTGGGACAATTACAGAGACCTGGCTGGACAATGAATTGGGCCCTATCTTGGCCAATCCTGTTCCAGCTGGGTTCTCTGTGTGGCATCAGCCTCGGCTGGAGGGATGGGGGAGGGGGGCCGTGTAGCCATTGTTATCAAGGATGATTGTCTTTTAGACACTCCCCATGTGCCCATGCAACCCTTGAGATTGTCCGTGGGAGCCTTTTGGGAGGTTCCCCGGGCGGGCGGGTGGGCACTGACGTTAGATCTTTTTCGGTGGCCGCCCCTGTGCTGTGGAATTCACTCCTGGAGGATGCTCGGCTAACTCCCACTCTCCTGTCATTTCAGCGTTTATGTAAGACCTGGCTGTTCTGCCAGGCTTTTGCTGAGGAGGAGGGGAGGAGGGTCTTCCCCTCCCCCCCCCTTGTATTGTGTATTTTAAATGGTTTTTAATTGTTTTATTGTTTTACTTTTTATACTGTTGTTTGCCACCCCAGGTTGCCCTGTGGACAGGAGGGGTGGGATATACATTTTATATAAATAAATAAAATAATTTCATCAGTTCTCAGTCAATAAAATTTACAGGAATAAATTCATGGATCTCTTCTGCAACTTCTGTGCTGCAAGCATATATAGGGCTAGTGCATTCAAAACATTCAATGACATATTTTGCAAGAGCCAAAGATATAATATCCTAATTTTTCCACCAAGAGAGTAAGATATCAATTCCTTACGGTATCATATTTCGGACACACCCACAAAAAATGTACCGTGTCCACTTAATTTAAGGGACAGAAACACAACCTTTGATCATAAGGAGTCTTACTTATGCCCGAACTGCAGTCCCGTATTGATCAAACCTAAGTTTGGTGATAAACTCTATGTCAGTAGTTCATAAATGCAATAGTTTGAGGCAATGATTATTTTTGAAGTATGTTGTCTGCTTATGAAACTAGGATCAGAGGCCACAATCCACTACGGGGACTACACCAAAGTAAACTGTGTGTGTATTGTGACTAGCTGCTTGTGTGTCTTGGCGATTGCTATCCTCACTATTTCAGGCTTTAAGAAACCTCTAAAGGCAAGACCTTTGAGCTGGAATGGGCATCACTTGCCCCCACCCAGAACAGGATCTGCTACTATACGCAATCCCCCCACTTCCAAGTACAGGGACACAAGGACTCTTTATAGCACCACACACAGACACTTTTTCACCACGCATACAAGCGCGCTCTCTCTCACACACACACATACACCAGTGTGCACCACCCCCAATCACATTTCCAGCATTTTTGAAAACATCTAAAATCACATGACTACCAGCAAACTCTCAGGAGCTGAAAGCACAAATTCTCACAATTCGATCACAATAATCACTATTTGATTACCTCAATATTTGATTACCTCACTATTTGAAAATCTCAATTTTATCACCTCCAATCACATTTCCAGCATTTTTGAGAACACGTAAAAGTCACAAGATTCAGGATTTCAAAACCTCAGTTTTATCACATCACGTTTCCAACACCTAAAAGTCACAAGACTAACAGTCTTGTNTGGTGACTTTCACCCTCAAATCATCTTGCACCAAACAGGCCAACCCACCACTAGGCCTCCCACATCTCTCTGGGGAACAGTAGGGAGAGAAAATGTTGTATAATGCTCGAAATCGATCTGCTCCAAAGCCCAGGTCTCTTGCATAAATACAATTTGGAATTTCCTAGGGTAGGTTATAAACTCAGGTATGAGTTTTACCTCACTATTTGAAAATCTCAATTTAATCACACACACACACCCCAATCACATTTCCAGCATTTTTGAGAACACCTAAAAGTCACAAGGCTAACAGTAAAATCTCAGGATTTCAAAACCTCAGTTTTATCACATCACATTTCCAACACCTAAAAGTCACAAGACTAACAGTATTGTGGGGACACCAGGATGGGGGTGGGGGGAACGGGCTGGGGGCAAGTCTGGGATTGGAGGGGGAGAACGGGCTGGGGGCAAGTCTGGGATTGGAGGGGGGGAACGGGCTGGGGGCACTGGGATTGGAAGGAGGGGCTGGTGGCTACGGGTGCCAGGCGCTGGGCAGCCTTACCTGCTGGGCTGCTGCTGCTTCTCCTCGGCTCCCCCTGAGCTGCTCCAGCCGGCTGGGGCGCCACCCACACGGGACACAGCCAGGCAGCCTGGGGGGGCTGGGGACTGCAAGTGTACCAGCCCGGCCCCACCGCACCTCCTCCTCCTCCTCTGGCCTGCGTGCAAGGGGCAAGAAGCCCCCCTGCTCTAGACTCTGATTAGAGAATGCCCACAAGCGATGCTGAAGCGGCGGCACCAGTGCTGCACGCAGCACCACTTGTGGAGGGCAAAGCAAAAAGAGTCTAGAGCAGGGGGGCTTCTTGACCCTCGCATGCAGGCCAGAGAGGAGGAGGAGGTGGCGCGGTGGGGCCAGGCTGGGCCGGTACAGCACGCAAGCCGCTGTTCCCGCAGCCTGGGGGCTGCAGTAGATACTTGCAGCCCCCTGGCTGTGGGAACTGCCGCCGCTGCTGTTGAACAGCAGTGTGCTTAAAAGTTTTCTGAGTCAACTCCTCAGCTCAGCTTGGAGATGACTCAGTCAGGTCTCCCCGGCGGCGCGAGGCCCAGGCTGCTGCGGGGCCATGTGCCCGGGCGCCAGTGGCACATGCCTCAGGCCAGCCCTGAGTTCCACACCCTAGGAGCAGCCACCAAGAACACTCTCCCCATCGTCGCCACCAAGGAAACCCAGGGGACTTGGAGTTGGGTGTCCCTGGCCATTCGCAGGGGCCGCACCACAGCCCGAGGCGTGAGGCAGTCCCACAGGTAAGCAGGACTCAGACCGTTTAGAGCTTTATAGGTCAACACCAACACCTTGAATTTATTTATTTATTTAAATTGGTATGCCGCCCCCCCCTCCTGCCACAAGTATCTCAGGGTGGCTAACAGCATTTAAAAACATATAACTGAAATACAATTAAAACAGCCTAAACCTCCCAAATTAAAATAACCCGTACCCAACCCCTCCCTAACCCAACTCCCCCCGTCTACTACCCGTCTCCCCCACCTCTACCTTCCCCGAAGGCCTGGACAAACAGCCAGGTCTTACAGGTATGGCGGAAGGCCAGCAGACTTGGGGCCAGTCGAGCTTCCTCCAGGAGGGAGTTCCACAGCCATGGTGCAACCATCGAAACCGCCCTCTCCATTGGGGCTCCCCGGCTAACCCGGGGGACCTCCAAGAAGACGCCCCGGTGGACCACAAGGATTGCCCCAGGACCTGAGGAGTGAGGCGGTCTCTCAGATAGGAGGGGCCCAAGCTGTATAGGGCTTTAAAGGTTAAAACCAGCACCTTGAATCGGGCTCGGAATGCTATAGGCAACCAGTGCAGAGCTCGGAGCACTGGTGTTACGTGCTCCCTATGACCCATCCCTGTCAGAAGACGGACCACTGAATTCTGCACCAGTTGCAGCTTCCAAACCATCACCAGGGGTAGCCCCACGTAGAACGCGTTGCATTAATCCACCTTCAAAGTGATGAACACATGGAGGAGGGTGGCCAGGTCGGAGTCCGAAACATATGGCCGGAGTCTCTGCACAAGATGTAGCTGGCAAAAGGCTCCCTCCCTCTACCTGGCAATCCAGCCAAAGGTTGGGGTCCAACAGGACTCCCAAGCTCCAGACCCAGGGAGCCAGCAGGGGCTGATCCCCTCAACGAGGGGAGGCATCACCCCTGCTGCCCGACCCACCAACATCACCTCTGTCTTATTGGGATTCAGCCTTAGTCTGCTTCGCCGCATCCAATCAGTCACTGCCTCCAGGCACCAGGAAAGCACCGAGACTGCAGGGCTTGGGTCAGTTGAAAAAGAGAGGTATAGCTGGATGTCATCACCATATTGGTGGCAACACACACCAAACCTTCTCACATCCTCCCCCAGGGTTGCATATAGATGTTAAACAATAATGGAGACAGAACAGAACCTTGTGGTATGCTGCAAGAGAAGTCCCGGGGGCTAGATGTTTCAGCCTCCAACACCACCCACTGGCGCCTTCCTGATAAGAATGAGCAGAACCATCCAAGGACTGTCCCATCCACACACACACCCAGGGACCGCAATAGTCTCAGCAATAACCCATGGTCCACTGTATCAAAAGTAGCCTAGAGATCTAACAGGACGAGTAGTGTTGAACGCCCTGAATCCATCTCTCAGCAGAGGTCGTCCACCAAAGCAGTCTCCATGCCATACCCTGCGTAAAACCCTGATTGAAAAGGGTCTAGAAAACTGATGCCATCCAGGTGATCCCAGAGCTGCTGGGCCACAACCAGTTCAATAACCTTCCCTAAAAAGGGAAAGTTAGAGACAGGCCGACAACTGGCCGGTGCGTCCGTATTCAAAGATGGTTTGTTTAACAGGGGCCACACCACCGTCTCCTTGAGGCAGTCCGGCACCCTACCCTCCCGAAGGGAGGCATTGATCACCCCTGCCACCACCACCACCAGGGTCTCCCTGGAGGCTGTCACCAACCAGGACGGGCATGGATCTAATTTGCAAAAGGTGGCCCTAACAGACCCCAGGACACCCACAGCATCAGCCGGTGTCACTTCCTGAAACTGATCCCACAAAGATGGACCAGGCAGGGCATCCATAACCCCAAGCTCTCCTTCCTCTGAATCAATCTCAGCTCTGAAATCGCACTGAATCCAAGCGATCTTCTCTGCAAAGTAGGTGACAAACTCCTCACAGCGGACCTGGGATATCTCCCCCTCCAGGAGGAGGGAAGCCAGACTGGCCAGCCCCCTCACCACGCGGGAGAGCTCCACCGGGCACGACTTTGCAGCAGCTATGAGGGTGGCAAAGAATTCCTTCTTTGCCGCCCTCACAGCCACAGCATAGGACCACAAATGAGCCTGATGCTGTAGCCGATCGGATCGAGCGCGAGAACGATGCTAGCGTTGCTCTAACGGCCGTCCCTCCCACTTCATGTAATTGGGCCTGGAAGACAATAGGCAGCCAGTGCAGACAACGGAGCACTAGTGTGGGGTGCTCATGATGACCCATCCCCATAAGGAGGCCGCATTCTTCACCAGCTGCAGCCTCCGGACCATCGTTAGGGGTAACCCCACGTAGAGTATGTTGCAGTAGTCCAGTCTAGAGGTGATGAAGGCATCGATGATGGTGGCCAAGTCAAAGTCCAAAACATAGGGACGTAGTTGTTGCACCAAATGTAACTGGCAAAAGGTGCTCCTCGCCACCTTGGAATCCAGGCGGCGCTGCGAGTCGAGGAATACCCCTAAACTATGGACCTTAGCGGCTAATGGGGGGCAGAAACCATCAGTGATGGGGACCACCACTCCCCCAGCCCTACCCACGAACATCACCTCCGTCTTGTCAGAATTCAGCTTCAGACGGCTCTCCCTCATCCACAGCCGCCAGACACAGTTATTTATTTATTTATTTTTATTTTTAGAATTTGTTACCCCGCCCCTCCTGCCACAGGCAGCTCGGGACACCTTACAATCATTAAAAACAAAAAACTAGAATATCATAAAAGGAGGGGGAAATAACACATCCCCCCGCAATACCCACCCCCCCACCCGCCAAACGCCTGGTGGAACAGCCAGGTCTTACAACTTCTCCGAAAGGAGGGAAAATCCAGGGTTGACCGGGCCTCTACCGGAAGGGAGTTCCATAGCAGCGGTGCGGCCACCGAGAATGTCCTCCTCTGTATGACCCCCTGAAAAACTTGGGGGACCTTGAACAGGGCACCCCCAGATGACTGCAGGGGCCAATCCAGGACCCAGGGAATGAGGCGATCTCGCAGAGAGGCAGGGCCCAGGCCATTTAGGGCTTTATAGGCCAAGACCAACACCTTGAATCAGGCTCGGAAAACCACCAGCAGCCAGTGCAGAAAATAGAGCACTGGTGTAATATGCTCCCGGAGGCCCAGTCCCACTAAGAGATGGGCAGTCGCATTCTGCACCAGCTGCAATTTCTGAGCTGTCACCATGGGTAGCCCCATGTAGAGTGCGTTATAGTAGTCTAATCGAGAGGTGATGAAAGCTTGGATGACAGTGGCCAGGTCAGAGTCAGAAACAAATGGCCGAAGCCATCGCACCAGATGTAATTGGTGAAAAGCACTTCTCACCACAGAGTCCACCTGGAGATCCAGGGGGAGCTGCGCATCGAGGAACACCCCCAGACTCCATACCTGGGAGACTAAACGAGGGCAGTCCCCATCAATAATGGGGGCCGCCAAATCCATCACCTTACTCACTAATATCACCTCCGTCTTGTCAAGATTCAGCCTCAGTCGATTAGCCCTCATTATTATTATTTTATTATTAGCATTTATATAGTGCCAGCGATGTACTTGGTGCTTTACAAAGAATAAAATAGACACGGTTCCTGACTGAGAGCTTACAATCTAAAGACAGGGGGAGGGGAGATAGGGACGGGGGAACAGAGGGAGAGACAAGGGATGCGACATTCACGAGGATGCAGGAACTCAGGTACATGTTCTTAGATTTTATTTATTTATTTTATAAATTTCCACCCCGCCCCTCCTGCCATGCAGCTCGATGAGTGATAATCCTGGGTGAGGGTGGTTAGCAGGAGTTCGGAAGGGCGGAGCGGAAGAGGTGGGTTTTGAGGAGTGACTTGAAGGTGTGGAGGGTGGGGGCAAAGCGGACGAGGGCGGGGAGGGAGTTCCAGGTGTGCGGGGCAGCAAGGGAGAAGGGACGAAGGTGGTTGGGGGAGCAGGGGAGGCGAGGGAGGGGANTCCTGCCATGCAGCTCGATGAGTGATAATCCTGGGTGAGGGTGGTTAGCAGGAGTTCGGAAGGGCGGAGCGGAAGAGGTGGGTTTTGAGGAGTGACTTGAAGGTGTGGAGGGTGGGGGCAAAGCGGACGAGGGCAGGGAGGGAGTTCCAGGTGTGCGGGGCAGCAAGGGAGAAGGGACGAAGGTGGTTGGGGGAGCAGGGGAGGCGAGGGAGGGGATGGAAGAGGAGCGCCGTACTCAAGCAGGGGTTCGGAGGGAGATCAGGGCAGAGAGGTTGGGGGGGAGTGAGGTTGTGAAGGGCTTTGTAGGTGAAGATGAGGCGCTTGTGCAGAATATGCTCAGGAAGATGAGCCAGTGGAGAGAGGGTAGGAGAAGGCTGCACATTGGCACAGCAATGGGCTAGGTGGATTATCCTGGCAGCAGAGTTTTGAACAGAGATAAGGGAAGAAAGGTAAGAGCGGGGAAGGCGAGCGAGGAGGAGGTTACAATACTCAAGGCATGAGATGACTAGGGCATGGATGAGAGTTTTGGCAGAGGAGATGGACAGAAAAGGGCAGATCTTGCCAATGTTCTGGAGGGAGAAGCAGCAGAATTTGGCCACAGAGTCAATGTAGGGTTTGAAGGTGATATGTGAGTCGAAGATGAAGCCCAAGCTGCAGGCTTGGAGGGCAGGAAGGATGGAGACCCCATCAATGTTAATTGACAGGGGAGAGGAAGGATTGGGAGGGAAGATAAGGAGTTCAGTTTTCGCCATGTTCAGTTTAAGTTGGCATTGAGACATCGAGGCGGAGATATCAGAGAGACAGTTGATGAGACAAGCTTGAACAGAAGGGGAGAGGGAAGGAATGGAGAGAGAGAGTTGAGCGTTGTCAGTGTATTGGTGGTATTGGAAACCATGGGAGGCAATGAGTTTGCCTAGGGATTGGGTGTAAATAGAGAAGAGGAGAGGGCCAAGGACTGAGCCTTGGGGAACCCCGACCGAGAGGGGTAGGGAGGAGGAGGGGGAGGTGTTAGGAAGAGATACATTGAAAGAGCGGTCAGAAAGGTAGGAGTCGAGGACAGAGACCCGGAATCCCAGGGAGTGAAGCGATTCAAGCTGGAGCGAGTGGTCAAGTGTCAAAGGCAGCAGGGAGATCAAGGAGAACGAGAGTAGAGTAAAGGCGGTTGGATTTAGCCACAAAAAGATCGTTGGTGTTCTTAGCAAGAGTGGTTTCAGTGGAGTGAAGGGGGCGGAAGCCAGATTGGAGGGGGTCAAGGGAGGAGTTGGCGGAGAGGAGGTCGAGGCAAAGGGAGTAGACAACCCGTTCAAGGAATTTGGAAGCAAAAGGGAGGAGCGAGACAGGATGGTAATTAGAGGATTCATAGGGATCCAGGGTGGAGGTTTTGAGGATGGGGGAGACAGTGGCATGTTTAAAGGCAATGGAGAAGGAGCGAGTGGAGAGGGAGAGGTTGATGATGTGCAGGAGGGGAGGGGGCGACGGTGGAGGCAATGGAGATCAGGAGGTGGGAAGGAATGGGATCCAGGGGGCAAGTGGAGGGGTTAGAGGAGGAGAGCAGGAAGGAGATTTCCTCAACGGAGGCGGGAGGGAAGGACAGGAGAGAAGTGGAGGGAGAGGGGGGGAGTAGTAGGGGTAGAGGACTTGGAAGCGATTTCCAGGCGGATCTTGTCAATCTTAGAGGTGAAAAAGAGAGCAAGATCCTGAGTGGAGAGAGAAGAGGGAGGGGGAGGACGGGGGGGTTGAGAAGGGAGTCAATGGTGGAAAAGAGACGGCGAGGGTCCCTGGAGCAGGACTCAATGTGTGAGGCATAGTACTGCTGTCTAGCGAGGGAGATAGCAGAGTTGAGTGATGAGAGGCAGAATTTGAAGTGAAGGAAGTCAGCGTGGTAGTGGGATTTGCACCAAAGGTGTTTAGCAGCCCAAGTGCAGGAGCGGTGATGTCGAATGGTGGGGGTGAGCCAAGGGCGAGGGTTATGGGAGCGAGCTGGGCAGGAGGAGAGGGGGGCAAGGAAGTAGAGGGTGGAGGCGAGAGAGGAGTTGAAGTTGGAGATGGCAGAATCGGGGGCGGAGGAGAAGAAGACCGAGGAGAGAGGAAGGAGGCAAAGTCCTGGGGCACAATGTCCTGCAGATCGCGGAAGGGATGGGAGATGGGGAAGAGGGGAAGCAGTGGGAGAAGCTGAAGGAGGCAAGGAAATGGTCAGAGATGGGATGTGGTTCGAAGAAGAGATCGGAGACAGAGCAGTTCCTAGAGAACACGAGATCTAGAGAGTGACCATCACTGTGGGTGGGGGAGCGAGTCCAGAGGTGGAGATTAAAGAAGGAGGCTAAGGAGAGGAAGTGGGCAATGCAAAGTTGGGAGGGTGCATCAACATGAATATTGAAGTCGCCAAGAATGAGTTTGGGGATGTCATCAGAGAGGAATAGGGTGAGCCAGGACTCAAACTCGGAGAGAAAGGAGGAGTGGGAGCCAAGTGTGGAGGGTGATAGATAACAACAACATGGAGATGGAGGGGAGAGTAGAGGCGGACGGAGTGAGCCTCAAAGGAGGGGAACGAGAGGGGGGGCAGGACTTGAAACTGGCAGGAAGAGGTGAGGAGGAGGCCTACGTCACTACCCCGGCCTTCGGAGCGGGGCTGGCGGGAAAAGGAGTGACCAACGTAGGAGGGGGTGATAGGGGTGAGAGAGTCAGTGGGGGAGATCCAGGTTTCAGTAAGGACGAGAAGGTGAAGGGAGCAAGAGAAGAAAAGATCATCGATATAGGGGGCTTTATTACCAGAGGAGCGACAGTTTCAGAGGGAGCAGGAGAACAGGAGTTGATCAGGGGGGAGACAGGGAATGGGGATAAGATTAGGGGAAGGAGGGTGATGCGATCGGCGGGAGACGTGCACTGTGTCGGGGCAAGAAGTGGGGAGGGGAGGAGGAGGAGGTGTGGGGACGGTGGGGAGAGATGATAAGGCTTAGTGGTAAGCAGGAGGAGAGGAGCAAGAAGTAGGGGGAGAAGCAGGTGAGAGGGAATGGGGAGAGAGGGGGTGAGAGAGATTGACAGGCATCTTGGAGGGTTAGTTACAGAGGGGGGGGGAGGGATGGGTCTTGCAGTTGTGATGATTGCCGCCTCTGTCCGCAAACGGCCCGGCTCTTTGCCACAGCACGGTGGTGGCGTATCCTCTCCACTAGGGATGTTGTCTTGGGAACGACAGGGGGTAGGGCACTGCTACTGCGGACCCTGCAAACTGGCCCACCAACAGGCGACAACCTTTGACTGTCCCCCAAAAGGATGGAAGAATGGGACAGCCAGTGAGCTCTGGGGACTCCTAAGGCAGCAGTCCCTTCCCCCACCTTTGCCCAGCTGCAAGCACTCCGCCCCCACGACCGCCAAACACCGACTAGGCACCGAGACTGCCAGGCCTGGGTCTGTTGAAAAAAAGAGGTACAGTTGGGTGTCATCAGCATATTGATGACACCGCACACCAAGCCTCCTAATCACCTCGCCAAGCGGCTGCATATACACGTTGAACAGGAGAGGGGTCAAAACAGAACCTACGGGAGTCCACACAAGAGGTCTTGGTATGATGAAAAACGATCCCTGAGCCCCACCTGCTGGGTTCTTGTGGTCAGGCACGTCACCAACATCTCATAATCAACGGTATCAAATGCAGCCAACAAATCTAAGAAAATCATCAGGTTCGAGTGATCCCGATCCAATTCTTGGTGCAGGTCATCTACCAAAGCCACAAGCGCAGTCTCAGTGCCATGCCCTGGATGGAAGCCAGACTGAGAGGGATCAAGAAAACTGATGCGATCAAGATGCCCCTGCAGCTGCCAAGCATCTACCTATTCAATAACCTTCCTTTAAAAGGGAAGGTTAGAGACAGGCCAATAGCTGGCAGTGGAGTCAACGTCAAGCGATGGTTTCTTGAGCTGGTGCTGGTAAACTAACAGAGCTGGGGCTGGGGCTGCTGAAAAAAAGAGGTAGATCAGTATATTGATAGCACCGAATGCCAAACTCTCTCACGACCTCGCCCAGCGGCTGCATATACATGTTGAACAGGAGAGGGGACAGAATAGACAAGACATCTCAAGAAACAGGAGAGGGGACAGAATAAACACGACATTCCCATACTTGTTCCGTTGCTTGCTGCCACTTTTCACTATTGCCTGTTGCTATTTCTCAGCAGTGGCGAAATTGTTGGAAACTGTCACATGTTCCATAAAATATCGGAAATTGCTGCAAAGTGTCAGAATGTGTCACTAAAGAGTTGGAAAAACTGTCTGAAATGTCGGGAAAACTGTTGGAACTGTCGGAGATAGTCACTATTATCTTAAGTGCCACAGAATATCTGAAACTTGCAAAATGTAGTAAACGGCAAACAATGCTGCTGCTTCAGGCCTAGTAACTACTAAACCTGAAACAAGCAATCGCAGCAAATGCTGTTTCCGTCGGAAACAAGTCATTTGCATTCATCCGTGCGAATAGGAAACTTACTGGCTTTTCAGTATTTGCAGCACCTCAAGTTGTTCACCCTTGCCTAGCCTGGCCTTGCTGCCTGCCTTAAATTGTGCCAGTTGTGCTGCGTATGCAGAGCCGTAAATTGACAGAAAGTGCTGTAAATTGACGGAAATGGCAGAAATTGATGAAACTGCAAGAAATTGACAAAAAACAATAGAAATGTCAGATAATTGCAGGCTCCAATCTTGCAGTAGCAGAAGCACGGAATTAAAGAATAGTGAGGAAATACCAACAAACAGTCACAAGCGCTCCCATAAGGGTAGGTATTTCCCGACGGTACAGGAACACTTCCTCTCACTTCAGCTCTAGTAACCACATACAGTCTCTCTCCTGACTCCATCCCTTCTCCCAGTGAGATTCTCCCTTCTTCCTTTCAGCCCCAGGTTTAACAGTTTTACCAAAGATGGAACAGGTAGGGCGGAGATTACTTTGAAGACTCCTTTCGGAGAGCATCCCTTGTAACTTCATGCTTTGTCACTTCATCAGAGGGCTTGGTTCAAAACTGGAAGCAGTAGCCTTGTTGTTGGTTTCACTTGCTGGGGAGTTTACTTGGCAACAAGAGTAGCCTGCCAGTGAGTTTCCCTTTCAGCCCCAGCTCTGTTAGTTTCACCAGCAGTGGGGAGTTTTTTTCCACCTGGAAGCATCCTCCTCAATTTCATGGGAATGTGGGGAAGGAAGGGGAGACTTCTCCCATCCCCCTTGCAGACCTGATCTTTGTCAGTTATGTGCCTCGTAACTACATACAGTGTCTCTCTTTATTCTATCCCTTTGCCAGGACGGGGTGGGTGGGGGGAATCACAGAAAGAAAATGAAAAGACAGGTGGTGGGGCTGGGTCCTCACATCCATCATTCCGTCCAGCTCCCCATCATTTCAGCCACTTCCAGTGCCCTCATACCCATTATTCCACCCAGCCTTCTATCATTTCAGACTTTCAGTGTCCTCATATTGTCATTTCACCAAACCCTCTTCCCCCTCCCCCCGTCATTCCAGCTGCTTCCAGAGACCTTTAACGTGTCATTCCACCCAGCTCTTTGTCATTTCACATGCTCCCAGTGGCCTTACCCATCATTCCACCCAGTCCCTTCCCTCATTTCGGCCACTCTTGGAGACTTCCTAGCCATCATTCCACCTGTCCGAGCTGGAAGTGAACCCCGCCCCCTCAGGTACGGATGGCCAGAACAGCAGCACGCCTACCATGCTGATGGCAATGTACCCCCATTGGAGCAAGCAGTTACTCCAACATCCGAACAGCTCAGCACAGCTCTCAGGGCAGCCATCTCCAGCTCAGTGGGTGTCCCGGTCAGAAAGGGGCCACTGGCATCAGGAGGAAGCAAGCCCAGCTCCTCAAGGCAGTTCTGGCAATCCGATCAAGGGCGTACAAAGCCACGGACACGTAGAAGGACACAGGCGTAACAGCTCGTAACATATGGACAACCAGCCTGGAGGGCCAAACCGAAGTCGTGATGACCGGCCACCTGGCAAGCAGCAGCAAGCTCCTGGGATTCCCATGGCACCACAATAGCAGGTGGGTGCCCACAGTCAGGTTGGCGTAGGGGTGTGATTCCGAGCTCCCTGGCTCGCCTCTGGCACTCAAGACTGCCAAAGGGGTGGCCAAACAGCCACATGTAATGGGACAGGAGATTGAAGCCATCACCCATGGAAAGCTCACTAACAGCTGGACATCACTGCTCTGCCACAGGGTTCCCAGCAGCATTGTGGCACACACCGGCCACTCCTCACCAGCCCAGTGATCGAGGACATGGCCCGTTCCACGGCTGGACAATGTCTACACAAAGGCAACGAGCTGGAGAACAACTGAAGTGGATGATGAATAGCAGTGAATGAGCTCGGATGGAGCTGAAACTGTATATGCTCAGTAGGGTGACCTTGGCCAGCTGATAGCAGCCTGGCTCAGTGGGTCTGGGAACCTCAAACCCACACACAGGGCAGACACATTCCTGTTTGATAAGAGGGAGGGAGGCAGGCCAGGACCTGGGGGAGGATGGGATGGGAAACCATCAAGGAGCCACTATATCTTGTCACATCAGAGCGGGACAGCTGCTGACCTGACAACAGGTGTTCCAGAGAATGGGGGGCCCCAGCTGCATACCCCACACCTACCATATGGTGGTGGAGCTAGGACACCAAGGGGGGCAGGGTAGGGGTGTGTGAGCAAGACAATCCTATGGGACAATACCGGATGACTACTGAAAGCAGCAGTGTTGGTGTAGCATACTGGTGCCGGGCAGTGCACAGGGGTAGCATCAAGGAGATGACAGACAGGTGTGCATGCCACACCCAGGTTGCTGCACCAAACTTTGAGGCCCTGTGACAGATCATCTATCTACAAATGGGAGCCGGGTCACCTGCAGGAACGTGGCATGGTTGTGGAGTGGATAGAGTCCTGAGAGCGATAGAGGGAGCAGAGCATGCGAACTAGGGGCATGTGGAGCGGTTGATTGAGCTGTGTGACAGAGGTAGGGGGTGGGTTTGAGGTGTGCGTGTGGCTAGTGTGGTGTGTTAGTGCAGTGCGTTGCCGAGTGATTGGAGTGCGTGGCCTGGAGTGTGCACAGAGGGTGTGGGACTGTGGGGCATGAGGGGGAGCAGTGTTGATTGCGAGGTGTGCTGCCTGCAGGTGAGAGGATGTGCGCGAGAGGTGCTATCACAGGGTGGCTGGCTGGTTCGGGGTACCTGGGCACAGGGTTGGGGTTGGTGGGCGGTCAATGGGCGTGGTGCTGGGTTCACAGGGAGTTGACACGGTGGTGGGAACTTGATGGCTGTTACAGGCATCCTGGAAGGGTGAGCTGCCCTAATCGCTATCCTGGCTGCGTGCTTTGGTCTCCTGGCGCAGGTGTATGAGCTATGGACCCAACTCCTGCACCCCGCTGGTATACCCGTGGGCCACACCGCAAGAGGGCAGCCAACTTGCACCACGTTGCAACAATGCAATGGGCACGGAGGTTCAAGGCCAGGCACCAAGCAATGGCGGGGACAGCAGCATCACAGCACATCCACCCGGTCCTCTCCAGGTTGCCCCTCAATGTTTATGGCCATCGGGTGACCCTACCCATGCAACAGCTGGGTTGGATGCAGTCACGGAGCACTGACTGGTGGGAGAACTTACCAGCATGCAATTCGTATTACCCCCTGGGATGCGGGTGGCGATGGTAGTGTGGGGCTTGACAACCCCCGATTCCTGCCGGAGCATTGGAAAGCAGTTCGGTGTGGGAGTAGCAACATTGCCCTCTCCACAATGTATGCAACCTTATTGTTGAGCTACTCCTGGACCTGGTCATTGAGCTATGGGATCTGGATGTGGTGATCCGGGGTTTTGAGGCAATGGGCTTCCCTCATTGCATTGTTGCTATCGACAACACGCACATCCCGATCTTCTGCCCTCCCAATGCCAAGACTGACTACCTCAACAGGAAGCAAGCTTTCTCTGTGAACGTGCAGGCCATCGTTGTCCACCGTTGTCTGTTCACTGATGTGTACACAGGCCACTCGGGGAGGAACCACAATGCTCGAATCCTGCGCTCCTCCCCATTCTATGCCAGGATGTTCGATGGGGAGATAGCCCCGAATATGTACAGGATTATCTAGGGTACTCCCATGGCACCGGTTGCTATAGGCGATCCTGCCTACCCTCTGAACCCATGACTGATGATGTCCTATCCCTTTGCCCACAGCCCCCACCAGGTGCTCTTCAACGAGCACCAGTTCGACCTCCAGCACACCCCCATCCTTGTCCTGGCAGCCTGTGTACTCCATAACATTTGTGAGACTAGTGGGGCTTCCTTGGACTATCCCCCTCATGTACAGAGGACGAGCCCAGTGCCCCTGTACCAGCATGTCAAGGGTGGGGCCTTCAGGCAAATATCAGAGAACCAAGATGCCCTATGCAAGCGCATAGTTGTCCAACTGGCTGAGGACTGGCCATCACCTATAGAAGGCCCCCTACCAACGGTCCCATATCACTGTTAACCTTGCATCACTACATTGTGCATTATACCCCTATACCTGCCTCTGTCTTGTATGTTTCTTTGCACGGGTACCCCCCCAAGGTCTGTAAGCCGGTGAGGTGCCGGCATGGGTCCCTGATCCCCCATGCCATGGCAGGGTTGCCCATTGCTGCACCCTAATACCTTGTGAACTGGACATCCCGTTACACCACTGGTGAAGTATCCCTGGTACTGGAGCTTGAATGGCAATGGTGGTGTGTCAGTGCTCTCTCACACCTTTCCATTCGCACTGTGCAAGTGTGTTATGGCACCCTGTAGAGCCCAGAGACATGTCCTGGAGGGGATGGGAGGTTTTAGTTTGCAGAATTCAACACCCTGGGTCCTCAGTCCCTCTTCAGTTCCATCACCTGTTGTTGGAGATGGAAAAGTGATGGCGTGACATCTCACACTGTCACCTGACATCCCAATAACCTTATACCACTCCATCCCCTCCATGCCGGCAGCTGGGGCTCTACTGGGTGCACTCCCTTCCCTCTCCACCATAACATCCTGTGGCTGACCTCCTGTGATATACCGTTGCCCTCTCGCATGGACCCCGCTACCAGGTTATGGGGTCCATCGTACCCTTACCTGTGTGTCATCCTGCATGCTGCTTGGGGACCCACTGTGGTGTGCTCCCAACCCTCCTTGGCTGTGGATGCAAGGTGAGCATCTTCCCTGGGTGGTCAACTGTGGCCAGTGCCACGGCCAACTGTCACCTCCAGCACTCTGTCACCCATCGCACTATGGGTGATAACCCAGACTTTTGTGCCAGCCATCCTGGCCCCTTGTTCCTTACCCTGGGTGGTACCCTCTGGGATGCATTAAGATAGGGCACGCGTGTGAGCTGCCAGGCCTGCCTGGCATGCAGCTGTTTGTCACCACTTCCCTGCCATTAACCAACACTGGCTTGCTGCAGGCTCCCTCTCATCACTTGCATCCGCCTGTACAGACTCCACGGCAGACAGGTTATATACATGATATTTATTAAGGAACTATTTACAGGGGGTGGGGTTCTTTGTTTACAGGGTCTTCCCCATCCCTTCTTTATGGCACCACCGTGGGATTGCTCCCTGCAGACCTTGAAGGCCGCTGGCCCAGGCTCTCCTTCCTCCACCGGCCGCTTCAGTGCTGGGTCTGGTTGTAGCTCCTGTGGATGAGACACTCAGTGTTAGCGGTAGCGGCTACCTATTTGCTGTGCCCCCTTTCTGGTGCTCCCGTCCTTGCCTCCCTGTGTCCATCACCACTTCCCATGGTACTCATAAACTCAACATGGCTAAAACTGAACTCCTTATCTTCCCCCCTCATCCTTTCTCTCCTTCCTCACTGTCAATAATTATTGATGGAGTCACCATCCTGCCTGTCCCCCAAGCCCGTAGCCTAGGCTTCATCTTTGACTCACCCCTTTCTTTTAAACCCTACATTGACTCTGTTGCTAAATCCTGTCGCTTCTCCCTCCATAACATTGCTAAGATTCGCCCTTTTCTCTCTGTCTCGTCTGCCAAAACTCTTGTTCATGCTCTGGTCATCTCTCGCCTCGATTACTGTAACCTCCTTCTCACTGGCCTTCCCCGGTCTCACCTTTCTCCCCTCATCTCTGTCCAAAACTCTGCTGCCAGGGTCATCTACCTCGCCAGTCGCTTCGACCATGTGCAGCCCCTCCTCTCTTCGCTTCACTGGCTTCCCCTTCCTGAACGAATCCTGCACAAGCTCCTAGTCTTCACCTATAAAGCTCTTCACAACCTTGCTCCCCCCTACCTCTCTGCACTTATCGCCCTCCATACTCCAGCCCGTGCACTTCGCTCCTCCTCTGTCCCTTCTCTCACCCTTCCACGCCTTCCCTGCTCCCCTAAGCGCCTTCGTCCCTTCTCACTTGCTGCCCCCCATGCCTGGAACTCCCTCCCTGTCCACATCCGCCTTGCCCCCTCCCTTCATACCTTCAAATCTCTCCTTAAAACTCACCTCTTTCGCTCTGCTCTGTCTGACTCTTTATCCTGCTGAGCCACTATTCCTATACCTACGATCGGTTTACCCTTATCCTTGCAACATGGACCTGCCTGCTGTCATTCTCATCGTAACCAAGCCAAGTACGTGCACTTGAGACCTCGCATCTTCATGAATGTTAGACCCCTTGTCTCTCCCTCTGTTCCCCTTCCTAAGTCTCTCCCCCAGCTCCTGTCTCTCAGATTGTAAGCCCTAGGGGCAGGGACCGTGTCTATTTTATTACTTTGTAAAGTGCCAGGTACACTGCTGGCGCTATATAAATGTTTGTTAATAATAATAATAATAATAATAATAACTCCCAGATAGTAGATGGCTTATAGACCGACCTAGCGTTCAGCAGCACCTAACGGGGTCTCCTGGGCCTCAACCTACAACCTACCCGCATGGGGGGTTGAGAGGGGAATGGGCACAAGCACCGCTCCCTCCTCACTGATGGAACACACCTCCCTTTTGGACCATATCTCCCCCGACCCATAACAGTCCTGATAGCTGTGGAAGCCCTCCCATCCTCAGAGAACCCCGTTAGACAGCCACCCTCCAAAGGCTGCACCGACAGGCTGGCGAGAGGGCCCCCCACACCCGGAGGGTCACCCCTGCTCACACCAGGGGTTCCCCTCCAAACTCCCACCCCCACCTCCCTCTCCTGCCACCAGAGGAAGGGTACTAACCCTCACACACACACCCAACACACCCACTACCCAAAGTTTACCCCCCTTCACAATTCCCCGCACAATAAATATAACCCCCCCCCAGTCACGTATCTTCACCCCCTGCTCCCAACCAGGCGGGGTGGGGGTGGAGGTGGAGGCACACTCCGAGCTGCTGCCACTGTACTGTACGGTGCTGGGGCTGCTTTCCCATGCAGAATGTTTGTTGTTATTATTATTAATAATAATAATAATAATAATAATACCTTACTGCCCATTCTTGTGTCTGGGTGGGTACCGTGTCTTTTGTTCCCCCCTGCCCCCATGTCAGTTGGCCACCACCTGTTCCCCGTGTTTACCTGAGCATGTGGGGTGACCCACCTGGATGTTGGGGGTGCTGGGATGTTCTGGGGTGGCTGGAGGGGTTGTGGAGGGTGCTGGAGGGGAATTGGGAGTGGGACGGGCTGACTGAGAGGCACCCCCTGGTTTTGCTGGGGGGCTATGGGTGGAGGGGGCCCATATGGCCTTGGGCGGGGTAGGGTTGCTGCTGGGGAAAACAGGGTTAACAGATGAGCTGGGGAGGGGGCATTGGCACCTGTGGGAGGGGGCCGTGGTGGGGTTGTGCTGGCAGCTGTCCTACCACGGCAGGTGGGCCCATGTCTTGCGGAGGTACCACCGCAAGGCCTGCAGGGTTTCTGCAATCAATTGGTGGGTCCTTGCAGCGATTCCCTCCAGTGTGACAATAGCCCTCTCCTTCCTGTCAAGGCGCTGCTCGCGGAGAAGGGCTGCAGCTTGGCGCCTGTCCCACAGGTGCTTTGTGCAGAACTGGCTAAGCATTTCTGCCATTTGTTCCTGCTCCCTTTCCCCCTTCCATAGCTGTACCTCCCTGTTGAGGGCCTGCTCCTTGCTCTGCGAGTCTGCCAATCACCTGGTTTCCACCAGCAGTTCCCTCCCAAGGTCCTACCTCCTCCACTGGTTGCCGGCCCGTATCTCCTGGTTCCTCTCTGCACTCGTGGTGGCTGCAGCCCTGAATGGACCGGGCCACTCAACTGTGAACAGGAAGGGAACCTGTGTTTAGCTTGGGGATGGGGGCCGACCCCTGTTTAACTGTTCTGGCTCCTGAGGCAATGCTTGATTCACCCACCCACCCCGTCCTGTTGCCCCTTCTGTGACCTTGGCTTTGTTGACGTTCTCCCCTTTTGCTTCCACGTCTGCATCGGCATGTGGAGTGGGCCCCATCCTTGCACCCATTATTCCTGCGTGCATTTATCTCCCATCCCTGTCACGACCTTGTCTCCTTGTCCCTCCTCCTTGTCCCCCCCCCCATCCCCTCTGCTAACTCCACCCACAGTCTTGTGGTGTTCCTGGCCTCCCTCTTTGCTGCCTCTTTGAACTGTTCCTTGTTTGTCCTTTGAGGGGGTTGGGACCGGGAGCATTGCCGCGCCCCTGGCCCCTTTGTGTCACTCTGTCACCGCCTTTGTCTGTGTGAACCTACCATCGGTATCCTGGTTGCCGGGCTCTGGGATGGCCTCCAGTTCCTCCACATCCTCCTGGGTCACCACCTCCTCTTCCTGCACCTCCAGGTCCCCTTGAGCTGCGTGTGCAATAGTGATCTGTCAGTTCTTCATAGCTTTCCAACTGGGGCCCTGACTGTTGTGGGCCAGGCCCCTCCTCCCCGCACATTCACTGTAGTTTTTCTCTTACCTGGGTCGTATTCCTTCGCCTCTTGGGGGGCGTCCCTGGTGTTGATCCATTCCCTGTGAGCCCCCTGTCCCTTTGGGTTCTGACCCTGTGGGTTTCAGGGGCACACACAAAGGGTGATGTTGCCCATGTCGGTTTTCAGGGACACCACCTCCACCAGTAGAACAGGGCTATCCCCTCCCACTTCCTGGCTGGCTCCCCTTGTTACAGGGGGTCAGGCAGGGGGGGTGTTGTAAGTGCTCTCTTTCTGCCCCTGGCGAAGGCTGTGCCATGGATGCAGGAGGCCACGATGTCCCCGTCCATGCAGAGGAACCGATCCAGCAGGTCATGGAACTCCATTGTGTGCATGGCACGGCCAGACTTGACATTATTGTCCTTCTTCTTCTTCTTCTTATTATTATTATTATTATTATTATAAACATTTATATAGCGCCAGTCGTGTGGCCCTTGATATGTTTATATCTGGACCTCAAGATCTTTGCCTGCTGCATGCATTGGGTGACATCCCTATTGTACCCCAATCGCTGCATCTCGTGGGCAATGACTTCATAGACCTGTTTGGTCTTGTAGCTGAGCACCAGGTTGTACTGGACCTTTTTGGCCCCCCACACTCGTATGAAGTCCTGGGTCTCATCCCTGGTCCAGGGGTTCCCCTTTTGGGTTCCGCCTGTGAGGAGCCATCCAGCTTTGTGGCATGGGGCCCACCCAGTGGCTGTTGCAGCAGTGGAGCAGGTGGTCTTCTGTTGGAGGAATACATAGGGGTGAGCTGTTGTCCTGCTGCACCCGTATTGCTTCTGTGGCGTGTTCCTTTCCCTCCCCTCTAGGGGTTCCCACAGTTTTACCTGGCTGCCACGGAGGCCCTCCTTGACTGTCTACCCGGTGATGCTGTGCGCCAGGGTTCGGGAGCTCTCCTGGGATGGGGGAACCGGTGGAGCTGTCAGCTGTCTGCCCAGCGTTTGCTCAGGACTTGTCTGCACCCTTCCCCCTCCCCTGTGTGGGTGGGTTCCCCCAATCATACCTTGCTCTCGGATGTGTTCTCTTTGGCCCCTGTGGATGTGGTTGGGGGTGGGGTTGCGGGTGCTGCCGGAGCTGCATTGCACCCTCTGCCCTGTTTCAGTATGGGAGAGCTGTCAGTTGCCGTCCTGCCCCCACCCCCCACAGCACTGAATGCCTGGCGCCCCCTCCCCTGGGAGACCCAGGGTATCTCTGCTTACCCTGGCCTTTCTCACGCATGTCGTGGTGCTGGCTCCCTTTGTCTTGTCCTGTGCTTGCCTTCCAGAGATGTTGGGAGCCGGCGCACCCATGTCCTCGCTCGCTTCTCCTTTAAGGGCTCCTGGCCGGCCGTTCGGCGTATCTCCCGGTGGGTGGGTCTGCTTGCAGGCTCCTGTGGGGCCTCTCTAGCCATGTCTCATTGATTTCAGCTGACCCTTTCCGTAGATGCGTGTGTTTTTCCATTTACATGGACAGGTGGATGTTGAACATTCATCTCCACCCACGGAGCATGCCGGGTCCTTCTCAGATGCTTCGAGGTTGGAAGTGGGTGTTGATGGGTGGGTTGCAGGAGCATGCACACCCACCTGGTGCCATTCACAGGGACGCTCTCCCACCCATCCGATGGTGTAAAAACGGCTTTGGAGGGTGACATTTACAAAAATAAAAGGGGTTGGTGGGAGAAAAGTCTATGTTTATATTCTTCTTTACCCTTTACATTTGCAAAGGATTAAAGCACAGTTATGTTCAAGAAAATTACTTACAAAGTGTATGCACTTGATTTAAACTAAGATAAACTTTAACTCCTAGCAATATCTCAGAGTGAGCATATCTGTGGAGCAACCATATGTTTTCTGTTCTACCTGATATTTTCCAGATAAACTCTGATTCCACACTATTGGTGATAGATCGTCACTCAGGCCTGAATTTAGCAACCATAACAGCCACGTGCATTTGGTCAACTTGTAGTGTTTGAATACAGGAATATAATCAGTTAAGGTGCAAATCTACTTAATTCTTTGCCAAATTGCTGTTGTCTGCAGAGTTGTCTCACCAACACTCCAGGAGGGTTTCCCATCTTTGATAGATTTCCATCTTCAACAGATAAAAACAAGCAATACATGATGAAGTGAGTTTCATAAAACCTGAACCCTAGCACTCAAGCTTAAAGTTGATTTCAGACACTGGGTGTTAATATTTGTGCAGCTGGTGCGCAGGCTACTTGTCTCGCAGAGCGGGGGGGCACCCCCAGCCAGGTCAGGTCGGGAAACAGAATAAATGTTCCTGCCGCTCGACCCAACCAAAGAGGAGGAGCCAGAACAGATGTGAGGCCAGCCAGCTCTGCCCCCGTGCCATTCCCAGCGCCCTGCCCCCCCACCGTGATGGGCATGGTGACCCCCATGCCGGGATCAGGATGGCAGTGCAAACACACATACACTCCCACTATGGCTCGTCTGGGCAGCTGCCTATTCAGTTGGGGGCTGTAGCTGTCTACATCTGGCAGCCCTCTAACAGACACGTGAGTTGGGCTCTGGCCCAAGCGGGCCATAATGGGCCAGTGTCATCTGTTAATACCCACTGTTATTAAACAGCCGATTGACAAATAATAATAATGATTAATAATTTTATTCATATAGCGCCTCCCTGCCTTGCATGGCACTTGGAGTGCTTTACAGAATATAAAACAATATAAAAGTATAAACAATCAAAAAACATTTAAAACAGTAATAAAATACTATAAGATTGGGGAAGGAAAAACGGGAGGGGAGAGTACAATTAAGGGAACCAGCAGTGGATCCTAAAAGCACCTAGAAAACAGCATTTGATTCCTATTGGAATGTCCTATTGGAAAGGATGTAGCATTTGGTGTCTATTGGAGTCCAGAGAGCAGAGACTTGGAGAGGTGTGGGGTTGTACTCCAGTATTTCTGAATACCAGAACTTCTGAGAGGCTAGGCAACATTGTAGTGAGTCTAAGATCCCCTTTGCTGGTGTGAAACGATTGTAAGTTTTGCAGTGCTGCATGGTATTCTTTCTCAGATAATAGTATTAATCAGTTTCGATATCTTGTATGTACATGAATATTGCAGTATAAATAATAGTATGATATATTGAAAACATCAAGTAAAAGGTGTTTTGTTTTTTTAAATAAAATCACAACTTATTACAAATCTGGAAATTGAAAATAGAGCTTGGAGCAAAAAGTCTCTCGTGCATTGCACAGGGCAATATTTTAGACAGGGCAGTTGTTGTCACTGTCCATCTCCAACTTGGTTTGCAAGTGGCAGATCCAGTCACATTTAAGTAGCAGTTCCCATTTTTACCAGCCAATTCATCTGGATCAGTGTCAGAGGTAGTTAACACAGAGCCTCTTTAAAGTACCATGCCTGTTAGAGAAAATAAAAGTCACGAAAAATGCTGCTTTAACATATGACTACTGGCATTTTTTTCTTTTCTTTTGTGTCTTGTTGCTCACCTAGGTTGTCGCTTATCACTACTGCCAGGCTGATAACGCCTACACCTGTCTTGTACCAGAGTTTGTACACAATGTGGCAGCACTGCTCTGCCGCTCGCCACAGTTTGTTGCCTACAGGGAGCAGCTGCTACGGGAGCCACATCTGCAGAGTATGCTCAGCTTGAGGTCCTGTGTTCAAGACCCAATGGCTTCTTTCCGAAGGGGAGTCCTAGAACCACTGGAAAACCTTCATAAAGGTAATGCATCCTTGAGTCTATTTTTAATCCTATGAGTGTAAGAATTGTTAATGTGTTTTTTTGTTGGGCCTGGGCAGATTCCATAGGAGAGGTCCTAGCAACCAGGTAATTTGAAGAGATACAGATGAGAAACTTAGGTTTAGGGAAGCATAGAATCCTCTCCCTCCCCCCTCCCCCCGCAAGCTTCTTCCAGCCCAGTCCTCCTCTCAATTTTTCTGATGCAATGAAGAGGATATTATTGACAGTGAGCATCTGATCTTGAGCGATTTTGGTTTTATTCATATCCAATATTTGAGTTGAAAGATCTGAAAATAAGTGCAATGGCTTAGCTTTTAACATCATATTTTGCTTAATTTGTTAGATCAGGTATTATTGTGTTGGCAGCAAAAGCCAACAACAATTATTAATAATAATAAATAATAATAAATTTCAGCTATCCACATGTAAACAGGTCAAATGGCACTGCCAGACAAAGTTCAGAAAGGCAATTTTCAAGATGTTTTCCCAACCCTTCTGTCATTCTTGTACATCTTCTCCCTGTTCTCTCCAATATTCCAATATATATTTTTAATTGTGGATGCTAGAACTGAATACAGAATACAGTATGAACATCATAAATCCATAATCAGCTTTTAAAAGTCTGTAAAATACACAAACCCCTTAAATATATCAACTGGCCTTTACGAGGTACTGTTGAGGCTTTAGTGCTGCCAGAGCCCAGTTTTTCATTGATGCAGTGCTGAATATTGCTGAAATACTTAGATTTGCACTTCTCATATGTATTTCAAATAAACCAATTGTAATAAGAACCTTCTGATTTTTTGTGCTCTGTAAAGTCCCAGGAAAATATGAGAAATAGATGTAAAAATCAGACTTCCACACCATTCACAAGGTCTAAAGCTGTCCTAACATGTTTCGTACTGTGCCTAGTAATAGTGTTTAAACATTAAGTGAAAAAATAGATGGAATTATTTTATTGCAAAATAAATACCTTTTCAATACAAGTATTTTAACCATAAATTAAGAAATTAAAATGGCTTGTTGAGAAGGTCCTGATCAGTGGAATTGAGGTCCAGATTTTTCATCCCTCAAGTAGCCTCAAATCTATGGTTTACTTCAGACCTACCTGGGCAGCATTTTCAAATGCATATTCATTGTTTTAACTGTCACACATGCACACTCTGGTGTTAAAACATGTCTATACTGCCTGATGGTGGTTTTCCGGGCCTGATTCAAGGTGTTGGTTTTAACCTACAAAGCCCTAAACAGTCTGGACCCTGCCTATCCGTGAGACTGCCTCACTCCCCGTGGCCTGGATCAGCCCCTGCAGTCGGCCGAGGATGCCCTGCTCGAGGTCCCCTGAGTTTCTCAGGTGGCCACGCAGCAGAGGGCATTCTCGGTGGCTGCGCCGCGCCTATGGAACTCCCTTCCGGTGGCGGCCCACCTGGACCTGGACCTCCCCTCTTTTCAGAAAAGTTGCAAGACCTGGCTGTTCCACCAGGCGTTTGACAGGGGAGGGGGGTGATAGGTGGGGTAGGTGGTGGTGGTGGTGGGGTTGTTTTCTCTGTTTCCTCCTTTTTATGATGTGTTTTAATTGTTTTAATTGTTTTTTTATTGTTGTAAGCCTCCCCGAGCTGCCTGTGGCAGGCGGGGCGGGGTAATAAGTTTGTTTAAATAAATAAAATATATATCACCTGTGAACCAAAATTTGCATACATGTATTAAATTTGCTTGTCCACGTTTTCAAAATGGGTCCAGAATTAGCATGCTTTTGTTAAGACCTATTACCTACAAACACAATGAGCATCACAGCCTTGTTTATCTAAGGTTGCCAGGGGATGCATCTTATCTGCATATATATCAGTAATAAATGTAAATGTTGCAAATAGCCTTCTGGACTTTATTTAGAAAATCGCTCAACTTTAGTGAAACTGTAAATTTATTTTAATAAAGTTAACATCAAATTTTTGATTCATTTTGTCAAATATTTGAATTTGGGAGAAAGGTTACAAGTTTAATAATAGGCTTAATCATTCTATTGTTATTGCGGTTACGTATTGTAACACATATATTTGTTTTAGAAGGGGGGAGGTTGTCTTTCCTTTATATGTGTTACACACCCAAACCATAAGAATTTTTTTTGTCTCTAGCAATAGGTGACTATAACATAATGTTTCAGTCTTGTTGCCATGTGGTTAACATCTGAACTAAACATTTTTGTTTCTTCTAATCTCAGAGAGGAAGATCCCAGATGAAGATTATATCATATTAATTGATGGTTTAAATGAAGCTGAATTTCACAAGCCTGATTATGGAGACACCATAGTATCATTCCTCAGCAAAATGATTGGAAGATTCCCCTCTTGGCTTAAGTTGATAGTAACAGTCAGAACAAGTTTACAGGTAGGTCAAGACCATAATTTCTATTAACTACAGAGTCACCAGATTGCATTATCATAATAGGTGTTTCATACTATTCAGTGTGACATTAACAGCCATAATCAGCTGGGAACACCTCCCTGTAGGTACCACCTGTTAGTCATGTTCATACGGTGAAGGCTCACAGGGAGGTGTTCTCGGTTCCTGCCCTGATGCTATGGAACTCCATTCCCCATGAGGTTCGTTTGAGCCCGACCCTGGGCATCTTCCGGAGGCGGTTCAAGACCTTTCTATTTGTTAGGGCATTTGGCGGGCAGGGATAGGGAATGGGGAGGTGGTTGGGTGGTTGGGGAAGGAGTGTGATAAGGGTGGTTGGGGCGGGGGTGGGTAAAGGTTGGTTTGGGTTTTTAATGCTGTTTTTATATGTATTGTTTTTATTTGCTTTGTAAGTCGCCCTGAGCCATTTGGGAAGGACTGGGTAAAAATTGAACTGAACTAACTAACTAAATAATATGATGTAGCACTAGCCTCACCCATAGGCATGGTTGCACTGAAGATTTCTGAAGGTTAGAAGACTAGTAATCTCGTGTTTTATCTTTGATTGTGAGAAAAAAATGAAAAATTTGAAGTCAAACTGTAGAGTCTCGAGATGTGTTTGTTATACTGGCTCCATACATTTAGTGATGCATTTGATTTGTAGTTGTTTGTTCAAGTGCAAGCTGTTGTTGGAAAAACAGTGTCAAGATTTTTGAAAAGCATTAAATCAAGCAAGCATTAAATCAAAGGCTTTGGGGGGGGGGGGTTTGTATATGTTTCTTTAAAAAAAACCTTAGCTAAAGATTAACATAACTACTTTTAAAAGATTAAGTTTTATTTTTTTAAATTACAATGTTTTCAAATATCCATTAGGCAAAAATGAACAGTTGAGACCATCTAATTTGACCTTCTGACACAACCATTGGATATTCCCCCAGTTACTGCTGGTGGAGCCCACTAACTTGTAGTGAATTGAAGCTATGTTTGTTTTACTTTTGATTTGCAGATTGCAATCCACCACTTGCTTCATCAGTATATTCCAATAGTTACGCTTTTTTTGTATGCACTGTCCAAGAATTATTTCATTACTCAAGTCTAATCCAGCACTCCCTACTCATGCAAATAATCCTTACTAAATAAATAGTTCCATTGATTTCAGAGTAGTTATGTAAAAGAAACACTGCTCACATAAGTCTTTGCAGAACTGGCCCCAGAGTCTGAAATGGAGCTGTTTAGGAATGGAGGCTTAACAGGATGTTCTTTCCTAAATAGAAATTAAGTAGGGGAAGGGATTTCACGCACAACTTTTTGCTTGTCAAGATGAGACTATAACCCTTGCAAGATGCGTGCATGTATTTGTATTTGTTCCAGAATGTAGGAGTAAGAGCAAAATATAAAAAATTGCACTGATACTTGGTTTAGGCAGTTTCTGAAGCGTTAGGCTGCGTTAGCTAACACTGCTAGTAAATGGTTTCATTTTAGGTTATTCAGATCATTAATCCAGTTTCTGGTTTTAACCATAATAACACTAGCATTTTCACAACTCATAGGTAAATGATGCCTCTAAGAAAGTACGTACAATATATGTAATCAATTTATAAGAAACTAACAAACCTCACTGTTCAGAACCCATACATTTTTTCCCTGTACTGTAGTGACAATAGACAAGGAAACATCAATGGATACATTAAGGTGCAGTTTTCCTAGCCAGATCCTAGAGATGATTAATCACTCTCATATATCCAATTCTCCAGGGCTTGTAGCTTCTTCCTTGAAAGTTTCTTTTTCTCTGTATTGGCAGATTACACAGTCCTACTACTTTAGTGCCCTGCTTAAATATGTCATGCTGGTGATAAATGACCTTGAATTCTTTTTAATTGAGTTTTTTTTAATTGTTTTGCTGCTGTTTTAACTTGTCCAGGATGTAATTTCTTTTCTTTTCTTGCAGGAAATAATTAAGTTATTGCCCTTCCATAGGATATTTCTGGACAGACTGGAAGAAAATGAAGCCATAGATCAGGACCTGCAAGCATATATTCTGCATCGAATCCACAGCAGCTCTGAAATACAGAACAACATCTCCCTTAATGGCAAAATGGACAATACAACATTTGGCAAACTCAGTTCTCATCTCAAAACCCTCAGTCAAGGGTCCTATCTTTACTTAAAGCTCACCTTTGATCTCATAGAGAAAGGCTACCTAGTACTAAAGAGCTCCAGCTATAAAGTAGTCCCAGTCTCTCTCTCAGAGGTTTATCTATTGCAGTGCAATATGAAGTTCCCAACGCAGTCTTCCTTTGAACGGGTCATGCCTCTCCTGAACGTTGCCGTGGCATCTCTGCATCCCTTAACAGATGAACATATATTTCAGGCCATTAATTCAGGAAACATTGAGGGCACACTGGAATGGGAGGACTTCCAGCAGAGAATGGAGAACCTCTCCATGTTTCTCATCAAGCGTAGAGATATGACCCGAATGTTTGTACATCCCTCTTTTCGAGAATGGCTTATTTGGAGAGAGGAAGGAGAAAAGACCAAGTTTCTCTGTGACCCAAGGTAAGTAATCAACCTACAATGGAGATGCTAAATCCATCTGTTCATAGGGTTTGCCTGAGGATAAATACCATAAATCAGTGCTTCCGAAACTGGGTCAGGACCTCAGGAGGGGAGGCGTTTACGACACATGTTGTTGGGGTCATGATCCCAATCAATATTTGTTTTACTTTGCATGGGTTTGTTGCTGTCTGGGGTGGTTAGATTATATTTAAGCCTCAAAATGGAGTCACATAGGCAAAATGTTTGGGACCCATTGCCATTTAAATGTCAGTGCAGAATCAGGCCCCACTGTGGAATGTGGGAACATTTGAACTGTGAATGAATACATGTTTGAAGTGCATTGGTATATAATACTTTTCATCAGATGAATTATCAATTGTACTGCTGGTTTGAACATAGGATGATCATATGCTATATTGTTCAGGCTTTTGTGTTCTGCATGAGCATTCTTACAACATGACAGTATTATTACACTAATAAAAATGTATCTTTTTTGCTTCAACTCTAGACTGGACACAGTTGGTACTCTTCATAATTTAGCAGCCTATTGTAAAATGATTGTCTCAGGGAAGCTAGTCCATTCCTTGAAAAAGAGATATAAATAAAAAGTGGAAAGCAGTCATTTGTATTCTGAGTAGGGCAAAGCGAGTTCAGTAATTATTAGCGAATATTTCTGAGTAGTTGAGGATTGGGCCGGAGGGTCTGGCAGCTACTCAGGGCATTTTCAGACGGACATTTATCCCAGGATACTCGCTTTAATCCCAGATTGGCATGTCCCTCTGAACACTGTCAACAGTGATTATTATCCCAGGATAACAAAAATATCAGGGTGTTACAAAACCCAATTTGCTGGCGTTTATAACACACGGTTATTAAACTATCCCAGGATAATGTCCATCTGAATGACTATCCTGGGATAGTCACTATCACGGTGATTCATGCCAGAGTCCAACAGAAAGACCTGACAGACTGTCTAGGCATTTTCTGTGTCTATGGTATCTATGAGCACATGACTGTGGGGCAATCATATTACCACCATCATCATTCCACAATGCATCACAGAGCGCCAAGTTTAAATACCCGCAGAACAAAGAGATGAGTTTCTATTTTCTTCAACTCAGAAATCAGAAAAATGAAGAAAATCAGTTTTTCTTCAATCCCGGAAATCAGTGCGCTGAGCACAGAAAAAAAGCACAATGGGATTGAAATTCATCAAAGAGACTCTAATCACCAAGATAAATCAATGTGCTGTTCACATGGCTATTCCGGAATAAAGTTATCCAGGGATAGAAATGTCCGTCTAAACAGGTACCACTTTGTTATTTATTTTATTTATTTTTATTTTATAAATTTCTACCCCGCCCCTCCTGCGAACAGCTCGGGGCGGCTTCCAACCATAAAACCATACAAAATACGCATCAATTTTTTTAAAAAAACATCAACATACATAAACTATAAAACAGGGCCCAGGGACATTAAAACAATAATTAGGGTAGGGGAGAAAACCCATTAACCCCCCCTCCCCCCCCCTCCCCAAAGGCCTTAGAGATCAACACCAAAACCTTGAACCTAGCTCGGCACGCTATTGACAGCCAGTGCAGAGTCCGGAGCACAGGTGTTATGTGCTCACGACGACCCCTTCCCGTCAGGAGATGGGCCGCCGCATTCTGCACTAGCTGCAGCCTCCGAACCAGGAACAAGGGAAGCCCCACGTAGAGCGCGTTGCAGTAGTCCAGCCTCGAGGTGACGAAGGCATGAATGAGGGAGGCCAGGGCCGGGCCGGAGACGAACGGACGCAGCCTCCGCACCAGATGCAACTGGCAGAAAGTAGCCTTAGCGACTGCCTCCACCTGCTGCTCCAGGCGGAGATCCGTGTCCAATATCACCCCCAGACTCCAGACCTGTTGAGCTATAGGAGGGCGAGCCCCCCCCAATCAGGGGGGCCACTACCTCCCTCGCTCTCCCCACCAACATCACCTCCGTCTTAATGGGGTTGAGCTTCAGTCTGCTCTGCCACATCCATTCCGCCACGGCCTCCAAACACTGGGATAGCAACGAGACAGCAGGGTCTGGGTCAGTTGAAAAAGAGAGGTACAGCTGAGTATCATCAGCATATTGGTGACATCGCACCCCGAACCCTCTCACGACCTCCCCCAAGGGCTGCATATATACATTAAATAATAATGGAGACAGAATAGAACCCTGCGGAACGCCGCATGATAAGGCGCGGGGGCACGATGTCTCATCCCCCAGCACCACCCGCTGGCTTCTCCCCGAGAGGAATGAACGGAACCATTCAAGAACAGTCCCGTCCAGACCCCCCAGGTCACGCAGCCGTCTCAACAGCAGCCCATGGTCCACGGTGTCAAAAGCGGCCGAGAGATCTAGCAGGATGAGAAATGTCGAACATCCTGCATCCATCTCCCGGCGGAGGTCGTCCACCAAGGCCACCAACGCCGTCTCGGTGCCATAGCCGGGGCGGAACCCAGATTGAAAAGGGTCAAGGAGCCCGATGTTATCCAGATGAACCTGGAGCTGGAGCGCCACTGCCCGCTCAATAACCTTCCCTAAAAAGGGAAGGTTAGAGACAGGTCGGTAGCTGGCGAGCGCGTCTACGTCCAACGATGGTTTTTTCAGCAGGGGGCGCACCACAGCCTCTTTTAAGCAAGGCGACAACCTCCCCTGCCGAAGGGACGCATTCACCACCCTCGCCAGCACCGTCCCCAACGTCTCCCCGGAAGCTTTTATTAACCAGGACGGGCACGGATCTAGTTGACAACACGTGGCCCTCACAGACCCCAGGACATCCACCACATCGGCCGGCGTCACTTCCCGAAACTCACCCCATAAAGATGGACCAGACGGACCCTCCGCCCCCCCGCGCTCTTCCCCTACTGCTATCAACCCAGCGTCGAAATCGGCCTGAATCCGAGCAATCTTGTCTGCGAAGTAGATGACAAACTCCTCACAGCGGGCCCGGGACAAGTCCCCATCCAGGCGGAGGGAGGCCGGACTAACCAGCCCCCGCACCACCCGGAACAGCTCCGCCGGGCGTGACTTCGCAGACGCTATGACAGCATCGCTCCAGCCTTCTGCCTACTCGTTTCATACATCACATCCCCTCAGTAAACCAAGGGGCCCTGCGGTGATGAGACTGAGGCACAGGGCGTCTCGGAGTCACCCTGTCAATGGCCTCCTCCAGCAAACTGTTCCAACGCTGAACCAGCTCATCGACAGAGTGGCCGTCCAGGTCCAAGGTTAACTCCCTCAGAACCTCCTGGAACCGCTGGGGTTCCATCAGCCTCCGAGGGCGGACCATCCTAACTGGTCCCTTTCTCTTCTGAAGGGAGTGCGCTGAGAGACTACCCTGCAGGAGATAATGGTCCGTCCATGGCAAGGGCACCGCCCTAACCTCCCCCACAACCGGACCCCCCGCCTCAAGGCCAGAACCAAAGATCAGGTCAAGGGTATGTCCCAGGATAATAATCACCGGAGATTATTCTAATTACATTGGGATAGTTTGTCCCTCTGAAAATGCCCTCAGTAATGAAACGAATCCTCAGTACCCAGTAGAATTCTCAGTACTCGGTATGAAAACTTGTGCTCTTGTCTGTCCTATCAAGTGTCCTCTTGGTCTCCTTATGTGTCTTCCTGTTTACCAAGTAAGAAAGCACTGACAGCAGAGCTATGAATATCTAGGATGGCCTGGCACACTGGAAGAAGGAGGGAGGAAAATTTCAGGAGGTGGGGGTCAGCGGGCAGGAAGCGGGGCAGGAAATTTGCTGTGAGGAAGGTTGCAGCACGTGAAGTTGAACTGGAGGGGCCGCAAGAAGTGGCACTGGCATACTGCCTGCTGCCACCACTTGCTCTCTGTGATCATGCTGGAGTACATTTCCCAGCATGCTCCCAGAAAGCAAAGATGGTGGCCCAATCTCCCAGCATTAGAACAGCGACCACTGCCGATTCTCTGGCAGCATGCTGGACTATGTTTTCCAGTATGCTCCCAAAGCAAAGATGGCGGCCTGATCTCCTGGCATTAGAACAGCAGATATGGCTGCTTGTGAGCCGTGAGCTGCCACTCACTGGTGAGACCTGAGGCACAGAGGGGCAGGTCCCTGATTTTAAGCAGTGGCAGTGCCTCCCCTTGTAGAATCTAGGAAAGGCTCCTGCCCCCCTTTTCCTTAGGCTCTGCTGCCTTTGTAAGGAAGAAACAAAGCAGGAGTACATGTTCAGGGAAGCTAGGGTTCACGGCAGTGGCCCAGCGCAGGACTCGCTTGAGAAGTTTCTGTGTACCAAATATCATGCCCATTACTCAGTTTCTCGGTAACTTGATTAGAAACAAATAACATGCAGCTGTTCCCAGTGGAAATCCTGCCTGCTTTAATGGATTTTTACAGCAGTTCTGTGTAACTTAACCCTTGAAGTTTATCTTTGAGCTTCCCACAATCATCCTTATGGCAGAGTTAATTATTTGCATTATTGTGTTGTTCCTCAAATACATTCACAGTCATTGTGTGCTATTTGTGAAGCCATTCATATGCGTGTGTTCTTTTAATTTTAAGTCTTAGGCTATTGTGCTGAAAACACCCCCACTGATATCCACCTGTTTTTCAGCTACGCTTCTTTCTGAACACTGCAAAATCTTGACTGGTAGCACAATTTCATCAGCTAACATGAACTTCTAATGTACTAATCAGTATGCAGTGTCTTTTTCTACCAGAGATGAGCCCGAATCAGCAGATTTAAGAGCAAACTTTGATACTTGCTATTAATGATTAGAGCGTGGCATAAATTTGCAAAGAAAATAACTCAGAAAAAATAACTTTCTTTTCTGCCCAGATTAAGAGAATATTGAATTACCTGATCTGTTTGACATCTGTATATTTCGCAATGTGTACATTGTATCATTTTAGAAAGTTCTTGAGCTGCATGCCTGTTGTCAGTTTTGGTTCCCAGGATCACAGGAACGTGCTCCTTGATTTTGATCCTCATATGTTTACCATTGAAATTTCCTTTTGAAGTGGACTCTCAATCTCAAATCAAGCCTCCTGTTTCATCTGGCTTTACATTAAAACCATGAAAAGCCATAAAAAAGACTGAACTGCAGTCTGACACCTCCAAGATTCTTGAAGTATCGTATCCCAAGAGCCTGCCTCTCACAGGCTGCAGTACCTACACCTTTTTCTCAGGCCACCCATCCTTGCTGCTGCCTAGATGCCACAAGTGCATGCCAAAACTAAGTGAACTTTTGGCAAGAAATTACATATTGGCTCTGGCTTGCTCAACAGTTGACAAATCCTGTGCTGAGAATCAAGTTTCACGTAGTTTCAGTATGTATGTTTTTCATGGCTGTTGCATCTCATATGTGTAACTTAGAGTTTAAAGACCTGTTCTAAATAATGTTGACTAATTGAGTTATTCTTTTCAGTGACTTCCTATACACTTCATTAACAGTAAGGTATGTAGTCATAAGAACATAAGAAGTGCCATACTGGGTCAGACCAATGGTCCATCTAGCCCAGCATCCTGTCTCTGATAGTGGCCAATCACGGTGGCTTAGGAGAAGCACCCAACAGGTCACAATGGGGGATCCATTCCCTGTGGTTTTCTCCCAGCTCCCGTCATGTTCCCTGATCCTGTCTAGCTAATAGCTACAAATGTACTTATCTTCCAGAAACTTGTCCAAACCTCTTTTAAACTTAGCTATAGTACTGGCCCTTACCACAGCCAGTGGCAGTAGATTCCACAACCCAATCATATGCTGCGTGAAAAAATATATTATTTTATGTATTTTAAACTTGCCACCTATGAGTTTCATCGAGTGACCCCTAGTTCTAGTACTAGCCGAGAGGGTAAATAACTGCTCCTTTTTTATTAGTTCCACACAACTCATGATTTTATAGACCTCTAGCATATCTCCTCTCAGTCATCTCTTCTCCAAGCTGAAGAGTCCCAACCTACCAAGTCACTCCTCATACGGGAGCCCTTCCATGCCCTTGATCATTTTTGTTGCCCTTCTCTGTACCTTTTCTAGTTCAGCTATGTCTTTTTTGAGATGGGGCGACCGGAACTACACACAATATTCGAGGTGCTGTCACACCATTGATTTGTATCTGCTTTTAGACAAGCGGGTCGCCATTGTGTGACCCGCTCGTCTAAAAGCAGCTTATGACATCCTCCATTTTATTCTCTATCCCCTTCCGAATAATTCCTAACATTCTGTTTGCTTTTTTGACTGCTGCTGCACACTATGCTGTGGATTTCATTGTATTGTCCACAACCACTCCCAGATCCTTTTCCTGGGTGGTAGCTCCTAGCTTAGTACCCAGCATTGTGTGCGCTAGGGATGGGAATTCCGGATCTACCGGTATCCGATAATGCCGGTATCGGGCGTACCGGCATTATCGGATTCGGCCCGGTAATCCGGCCCCCGGTACCGGATTT
>QEPC01003911.1:1270823-1288916 GCA_003113815.1 Sphenodon punctatus | reverse complement strand
AGGAGTTTGGTAGCAAAAGGGAGGAGCGAGACAGGACGGTAATTAGAGGGTTCAGAGGGATCCAGAGTGGACTTTTTGAGGATGGGGGAGACAGTGGCATGTTTAAAGGGAGAGGGGAAGGAGCCGGTAGAGAGGGAGAGGTGGATGATGTAGGAGGGGAGGGGCGACGGTGGAAGCCATGGAGGTCAGGAGGCAGGAAGGAATGGAGTCCAGGGGGCAAGTGGGGAGGGGTTGGAGGAGGAGAGCAGGGATGAGATTTCCTTAAGGGAGGCGGGAGGGAAGGAGTACAGGAGAGAGGTGGGGGGAGGAGGGGGGAGTGGTAGGGGGAGAGGATTTGGAAGCGATTTCCAGGTGGATCTTGTCAATTTTAGAGGTGAAAAAGAGAGCAAGATTCTGAGCGGAGAGAGAAGAGGGAGGAGGAGGACAGGGAGGTTTGAGAAGGGAGTCAAAGCTGGAAAAGAGGCTGCGAGGGTCCCAGGAGCAGGACTCAATTTGTGAGGCATAGTACTGCTGCCTAGAGAGGGAGATAGCAGAGTTGAGCAATGAGAGACAGAATTTGAAGTGGAGGAAGTCACCGCAGTAGTGGAATTTGCGCCAGAGGCGTTCAGCAGCCTGGGTGCAGGAACAGAGATGGCGAATGGTGAGGGTGAACCAAGAGTGAGGATTACAGGAGCGAGCTGGGCAGGAGGAGAGGGGGCAAGGGAGTCGAGGGTGGAGGCGAGAGAGGAGTTGAAGTTGGAAATGGCAGAATCGGGGGCGGAGGAGGAGAAGACTGAGGGGAGAATTGGGGAGAGGGATGAGGCAAAGTCCTGGGGCGGAAGGTACAGGGAGATGGGGAAGAGGAGGGGCAGCAGTGGGAGAGTTTGAAGGACGCAAGGAAGTGGTCAGAGATGGGATGGGGCTCGAAGGAGAGATCGGAGACAGAGCAGTGCCTAGAGAACACGAGATTAAGAGAGTGACCATCGGTATGGGTGGGGGAGCTAGTCCAGAGGTGGAGATTGAAGGAGGAGGCTAAGGAGAGGAAGCAGGCGATGCAAGGCTGAGGGAGCAAGAACGGTCACTGATAACCAGAACAAGATCATACAATTGTCCATTTTATGTGTGTGAAGATCTTGTTTAAATTAACAAGTTTGATTTTTTTGAATTTAGTAAAAAGAGTTTTACACGTCTGCTTCAGATGTTCAAAATCTTGATGGTGCTTGTGTTGTAATAGGTAATTCAGTAGCCCAATTCATGCATCGGAATAAAGTGAGCACTATCTCAGGTTCCTGATTATTATGTGTCATACATAAATACATCAGAATAAATACAGTTTTATGACCGGGCCTCCGGGGAGATAAGGCTCTTGGTTTTCCTGCTTTCCCCCCCGCCCCCCCCTGCTGGGAGTGCAGACTTCTGCTGTGGCATGGGGAGTGATGGAAAGAGAGGCACATGACTAGCTGAGATGAGCCTGCCAAGTCTTGGGCCCTGGGAATTTACCCTATTCTCCTCAGCTTCTCCTAGGCAGAGTTAGCAATAGAGTTGTGAGAGCTTGGCCAAGGCCTCTCCATCTGAATTGTTTATGTTTTCCACTGTAGATAGTACTACTCTGTGTAGCTACTACTCTGTGTAGCTTAGCCTAGTAGCGCCTGTCTTGACCTGAGGTGCAGAGTATTTAGTGCTAGGCACAGTACATGCAGGCTGAGAGGTTCATTTTGACACATGCTTAAATTATCAAAAAAAGCATTAGAACGCTATCTTTCTGGGAGCATGCTGGACTGTATTTCCCAGCATGCTCCTAGAGGAAAGATGGCGGCCAGGAGACCTGCAGTGCTGGGGGACCTCACCTGAGTCACAGCGCTGTGGGGGACCTCACTGCTGGCAGTGGCAGGCAGCGAGCTGACTCTGCAGGCCGTGTCCCCTCAGTGAGTTTATTTTGCTGCCCCTGCCCACCCACCACAGTAGGGGACTCCCACCATGCTTGATTGCTCAATCAACGAGTTAATGAGGAAATGGAATACCATGACTGTTACTTAGTTTCTCAGTACTCAGTAAAATCAATTCGAGCACTGCGATCCTCAGTAAATTCCAACTAAAACTAAAGACCAAGTTTCAGCCGTATTTTAAAATTTTAAAGTCACTTAGGGGATCCCAGATGGAAGCAGTGACAGTCCCTTTTCAGCATGCTAAAGAATAATCTCTCACAAGCATATTCACACCCCTCCTACCCCTGCTTGGGTGTTATCCTTCTGTGTTATTTGATAGGGGTGCTTATCCCAAGCTTATTAAAGTGAGAAAAAGTGCCCTGCCTCTACCCCCCAGCAATGAATAAACAGTAGAAACAGCCAGGGCTCTTAACTTAGGCAAAGGCATTACAGCACTTTCTCCTGCTACTTTATATGCTGCCCTTCCCGAAAGGCTCAGGGTGGCTCACAAATCATAAGAACATTGAAAACCAATATAAAACCCCTTAAAAAGTCAACAAACCCTCCCACAGCCAATCTCAATACCACCTCCCCACCCCATACCCAACTCCCCATAGCCCAACTCCAAAACCACCCCTGTCTCCGCCCACCAAAAGCCTTTTCAAAAAGAAACGTCTTACACCACCTCCGGAAGACGCTCAGGCTCAAATGAACCTCCAGGGGGAAGGAGTTCTAAAGCATCAGGGCAGCAACCAAGAATGCCTCCCTGAGAGCCCTTGTGGTATATGAAACCCACAGTGAGGCACTTCTGGCCAATCGTAGAAGTTGCAGTGGGGCATGGAAGGACAGACAGTCTTTCAGATATGTGGGGCCCAGACCATTTAGGGCTTTAATTAATTTTAATTTTTAATTTAATACAAAATTTAATGCCCTATCCCTCCTGCCACGCAGCTCAGGACAGCCAACAACAACACAAAGATACAAACACAATAAGCATAAAAACCATCAAAAATACAAACAGTATAGACAACAACAATATAAAACAGATAAAAAACATCGTCCACAGGAGTCATCCAAACCCCACCACTCACCAGGGCCGGCCTTAGGATTTGTGGGGCCCAAGGCGGGGGAGAAATGTCGCTGCCAGCTGACAGGTCGAAGGGTGCTCCCCGGTTCAGGGGGCACTCCCCAGCTCGGTCTGGGGGTGCCTAACCAAGACCAGCCATTTCGGGGCACTTACCCCATCCGTCGCCACCGCTGTTGGTCTGGACCCCGTGCTGGGCTGCTTGCTGGCTCCCTGGGGCGGGTGGGTGCCGCAACAGCAGATTAAATCTGCTGCCGCACCCGCTACCAGAAGTTGCCAGGGAGTGAAGGAGAGGCGGGACCTCTGCCTCTCCCTCACTCCGACCGAGACTGACAGGCAGCGGAGGGGGCCACAGAGTGAGGGAGAGGCAGAGATCCCGTCTCTCCCTCACCCCCTAGCTGAGACTGACAATGGCCAGGAGCTGGGGGCCTCGAGCACTCGGGGGCCCCATGAGCAGGGCCCAGGGTGGCCGCCCTGAGCCGCTCCACAGTAAGACCAGCCCTGCCACCCACTCTAACCCAGTCCCCCCACCCTTCACCTTTAAATGAGGTGCTAACAACCCACTTTACCTGCTGAACCCTATACAAACCTTACAATGCTGGGAGCCTGATACAAAGCAACAAAACCTGTTACTGTACTGAGCAAAAGTGTTGGAGGGTAGGCCATAAGGCTGGGGTGGGAGGGCACGCTCCCTGGTGCAGTTGTGTGCCTTGCCTCTGCGAGAAGGGCCAGGGGCCCCACTCCATCTTATGCTCCAGGTCAGGTCCCATTCTAACCTAGCTTTGCCCCTGGTTAAGCACATGCTTAAGTGCTTTCCTGGAAAAAGGTTTCAGCGAGTGCTGAACATATTCTAAGCAGTCAGTGTGTCAACTGAAAGTTTTAAAGACTAAAACATGGCATAATGATTTATCCTTTTTTGTTGTTGTTTTGTAATGAAGGATACATTTTGCCAAAACTCAAATTGTCATTATAGGGTAACTTCTTTTTTTGTAATGGATGTTTCAGTAACTTTTATTGCCTTTAATTCTAATTTAAATTCTAAATAAATCTAAATAAATAAAAACAGAGAGTCCTGTGTCACTTTAAAGACTAACAAATATAAATAAAGGACATTTTCAGGTGTCTCATCCTGGTGCTTACTACAAATGTGTCTGTTTCTGCACTGTTGATGGTTCATCTACACCAGACCTGTCCAACTGATGGCCCATAGTATCTGACCTGTGACCTCAAATTGATTTGATTAAATTTCAGTATTTTTTTTAATATAAATTTCCAGAACTACACCATGCAACAACAGCTCCAAAGTCTTTGTGTTTAATTTTGAATAGGGTTTGACTAGCCCTGCACTACTGTAATAACATACACTGTCCACATAATGAGAGATTTTTGTGAGATCCAGCCTACCAATGAATTGCCACAAGACAATCTAGCCTGTGGTTGGACAAGAAGTTGGACAACCCTGATCTGCAATATCCTGGCTTAGTGAGATGGTTGTTTCTCTAGGCAGTCAAATTTAGCTTAATCAGATGCATGTTCTCTACAAAAACTAATTTGTAGAACTGTATTCTCAATACAAATGGAATAACAATAAATAAAACATAATCTTAAGAACTATAAATGTTACATCAGGGTCGTTAGCAGCATAATTTACAGAATTTCAACTGATTTGCAATAGTAAAATTTCTGATTGAAACCATAGATGCAGCCAGACAAGACAGGCAGGGGAGGCTACCATGCCTTGAGTAGCTTTACCCTTCCCAGGCCATGTGATACAGTGCATTATGGGACCAGCACCTGCGAGATGTTGGAGGGAGCAGCTGGCTGCTAAGCAGTGCATTCTTGGAAAAATTCCAAGAACGTGTGTCTGAGCACTGCCTTACCCCAATTGCAGTAAGGCTCCCAAGACAAGGCTATTCATGTGGAGGGGCCATGTTTGTCCTGCCACAGCTGGGGGTGGGATCTCAGTCAGGCTTGGGAGGGAGGTGGGGCAGGGCCAGGCACCCACTCAGGGGCCAGCACCACAGCTTGCCTCAGCTATGGTGGGAGCTCCAAGAGCAGCCTGGCTTCCTCATGGGAAGGGATGGGCAGCTGCTTGTGTGCCCAGCTCCCCACACTAGCCCTGCAGTGTGACAGCAGCGGCGATTGCCCACCACAAGGTCACCACAGTTCATGTGGCCTCACCACATGAAAAATGCTGATTAAACTTGGTAATTGTATGCCTTGAATTCTGATGCTTGAAGGAGATTATTAAAGCGCTCTTAATGGATATTAGTGTATCAACTCCCACCAACAAGAAGCTATAAGGTATTAACTTAGTAAAAATCCTGTCATGAATATCTTTCTAACTACCACCCAGTTTCTAATCATCCTTTTCTGGGTAAGATTATTGGGAACCTCATTCTAAGGTAAATTTGTTTTAGTTTGCAGTCTGTATGTACATGAGAATGGCTATCTGAAAAATGTGGGTCTGTGCTGCAACTCTAGAAAAATGTGGAGCTACAGAGCCTGGCTTGGGTCCACACAGCCAATTGTATGTGTACTTGCAGCACTGGGTGTGGGTGGAAGGAGCAGGTTTGCTTCCTAATGGAAGCAGGTGAGCTCCACCCATCTACAGCGATTCACTGATCATCTGTTCAGCAGGGAACATGAACCACCGTTCACCTGGAATTGCTGAAGATGAAGGTTCCTTTATCAGCAAGGAAAAAGGGAACTGGTTCTAGCAACAAGTGCGAGGAGCGCTGGTCTGTTTCAATAAACCAACTCTGGCAGCAATGAATTACTGCTGGAGTCAGCTGTCCAAGTCTGGCAGCAGTATTCCTAACCTCTTTCCAAGTGGGTATGGTGCTGGCAAAATGAGAGAAGGCTCTTCTGGCATTAGCCCCAGAGAAGCAGGCTGCTGTCAGTAGAGCCATGGGCATACCCACTTGTTTTTCAGCATATGTAAACTCTCTTTTTGGGAGTCTACTCCACACATATTGGACTAAATGACCCTTGAGATCCTTTTGAACCATATAATTCAATGAATCTATCCCCTTGTTATTGGGATGCATAATGTTTGGACCCCCCACCTCCCAGGTTCAGTTTATCAGGAAGGACTAGTAGAGCCTTTATTCAAACAAGTTGGAGGTTGAGTTGCCACCTTTCCTGAAGCTTTTACCTGAAGTGGACGGGGCCATGCCAAAAGGGGGACATGCAAAGGGACTCTCCTTTCTTGTTCTGACATGGCCACACCCCTTTGGAGTCTTGCTGTGGTTTCATAACACTCTGGGTGATCTCAGACATCGCGGGCCGCGAGGCCCACCACGCACCGGGATCCGTTTCGGATCCCGGTCAGGAATCAGTCCGGCCATCCTTTAGACGTGCCGACCTGATACCTCCTGGGGATCGGGGAGGGGGCAGGGCTGTGTGGCGCAACATGTGGCCGCACAGCCCCGCCCCCCGTGCTCTCCCGTCCTCCGGGAGACGGGTGGATGCAGCAGCCACTGCGCCCGATCCCGTATCACGGTCTGGGCCACAATCTGGCCGGGCTGCAGGGTACAGCTGTAATCTGCGGCCCGGCCCGGATCGTGGCCAATAGATCACAGTAGGAACCCGATCCTACCAGCCGGAGGCCCAGAATCTGTTAGGCGGCGCCCCGGTGTTAGGCGGCGCCCCGGCAGGATCGCTGCAGCGGCGGCCTGGGGACATGCGGGAGACTGGAAGGGGTGGAGTAACGCACGGCGTGCGACGGGGCTGCAGTCCCGCCCCGTTGCGCATATGTTTAGGCACGCCCTGTAAGGGGGCGTGGCCTATCAGATTCACATGTGCCCAGAGAGCTGGGAGAGGGATAAATAGTGCCGGCGGGGCCTGGCCTCCCCGCCGGTAATCGAGTCCTCGAGAAGCTGGCCCCTGGATTTCCCTTGAATCCCTTTGACAGAGAGTTGCAGTTTGAGAAAGAGAGAGAGCGAGTGAGAGAGAGAAAGGAAGCGAGTGAGTCCTAACCGTGGTGCCTGGAGTGCGTGGTGAGTGGGTGTGGCCATTTTGATTCCCCTGGAGTGTTTGTGGGTGAGTTGTGAAAAGACCTTGGTGAATTCCCCCAACTTGGTGTTGTGTCCCTTAGCATTTCCTGCCTTCCTAGTTCCTTCCCCTGTGAAGTGTGAGCCCTTTCTCCCTCCTACCCTATCTACTCTCAGACCTTGGATCAGGCACCCCTTATCCTGGACCCTTCCTTCCCTGCACTTGAGAGCACTATCCTGGGCCCGAGTAATTCCCCGAGTGATAGATTCCAGTGTGTTCCCTTTCCCCTCCCCTTGGGGCAATTGGCTTGCTCAGAGTCCCTATGATGAAAAGGGTTGCCTTCCATTAACGAGGGAAAGCCCACCCTACAACCTGAGGGACATTATTACCGGAGAGGGCCACATTCGTGAGAGCAAGCCGCCCTATTTTCCTTGGTGTGAAAGTGGTAGTTTCCTGGCCCCGAGGGTGAATCCCTCAACCCTAGCCCCCACCCCCTTAGAGCCAGTGACAGAATTACCGGCACCCCTCTTGTTCAAGAGGCATCCTTTTGTACCCTTAAGAATGGCCTCTGAAAAACAAATTAAAGATCTCATACACTCGGTTCAATCCCTCACTATGGAGGTACAAGATCTCCGGGAGGAAAATAAGGAATTAAGGGCCCGATGCCAAATCCTCCAACAGGAGCGGGGAGCAGCTGCAATGGAGGAGGGAGATAGCCCTATGGGGGCTTCAGGTCCCATGCCTCCTCCTCCTTTTCCCCTTGCTCCTTTTCCGCGGGAACCTAAAGCACCCCGCCCTGATAAATTTTATGGAGATCGAAAGGCATGTCAGGGGTTTTTGGCCCTATGTAAATTGACTTTTCAGGCACAACCCCTGACTTATAATACAGATCAGGCTAAGATAGCCTATATTGTGGGCCTATTAGGGGGTACAGCCCTAGATTGGGCTACCCCCCTCCTTGCCACTGATGATAAACTGCTGCATGACTACCCAGGGTTTTTGCAGCAGTTTCTCTTTCTATTTGATTACCCTCATAGGAAAAGGGATGCAGAACAGGCTATCTTGCATTTGCGCCAAGGACGTACTCCTCTCTTAGATTATATCACGCAGTTTAGGAAGCTTGTTTTTGACCTTGGCTGGAGTGACGCAGCATTGCGAGTAATGTTTCGTCAGGGCCTGAATGACGACATTAAAGATCAGTTGGCATGTTTTACCACCTCCCCAGAAACGTTGGAGGAGATGGTTAATGTTTCCCTCCAAATTGATGAACGTCTGACCGAGCGGAGGCGCGAGAGACGGAGGGATCAGGGTAGGGGAAGTTGGGTATCAAGGGGACCGTTTGTTTCAACCCCTGTACCTAGACCTACTGATGAACCTGAGCCTATGCAAATTGGGGCAGTAAGGGGCCCCCTCTCTCCTGAGGAAAAGGAGCGGCGACGCCGGTTGCGTCTCTGCTTTTACTGCGGAGCTAATACTCATTTCTCCCGAGACTGTCCCGCTAGGCCATTCCGGGGTGGGCCTTCGGGAAACGCCAAGGACCGGGAGTTGGGGGGAACCTCCCGGTAAAGACAGTTGCCCCCGTGTTACACTTCGGAACCTCAAAGGCATTCATCCCTCAGCTCCGTATACCTCTTTCCCTTCAATGGACCAGGAGTAAATCCCTTATAGTTTGGGCCCTGGTGGATTCCGGGGCATCAGGAAACTTTATGGATTCCTCATTTGCCCGGACGCAGGGAGTTCCCCTTCGATCTAGACCCTCTATAGAGGTAGTCCAGACCATTGATGGGTCCCCCCTATCTTCTGGCCCTATCCTAACTCGTTCCTCCCCAATTCAATGTGTATATGGATCCCATAAGGAGATATTGACATTTGATATAATTGCTTCCCCCCTATTCCCTCTTGTATTAGGATACCCATGGTTATCTGTTCACAACCCTAATATTAACTGGGTTTCAAAGACGCTTCTATTTCCTTCTCCCTTATGCACCTCGCACTTGATCCCCTCACCCTTATCATCGGTATCTGCGGCCTTAACAACAACCCCCCAAGCCCTCCATCAAATACCGTTCCCCTACCGCCATCTTTCGGCGGTATTTAGTAAATGCGAAGCCGCAGAACTTCCTCCCCATCGCCCATATGATTGTCCCATAGACCTCATCCCCGACAAGGAACCCCCTCACGGACGGATTTATAATTTATCCCCTAGTGAGACCGAGACTCTCAGAACCTACATTAAGGAGAATTTAGCAAAAGGTTTCATTCGCCACTCCACTTCCCCTGCGGGGGCCCCCCTTTTCTTTGTACCTAAGAAGGAGGGCGATCTTCGCCCTTGTATTGATTATAGGGGTCTAAACCTCATTACTGTTAAGAACAGATACCCCCTTCCCCTTATCCCCGAACTTTTGGGAAAGTTACAAGGTGCCCAAATTTTCACAAAGCTCGACCTCCGGGGCGCCTACAACCTGGTTAGAATCAAGGAGGGGGATGAATGGAAAACCGCTTTTCGTACGCGGTTTGGACACTTTGAATATTGTGTTATGCCCTATGGTTTGGTAAATGCTCCTGCTACGTTTCAGCATTTTATCAATGATATTTTACGAGACCTATTGGATATATACGTCATAGCATATCTTGATGACATTCTAATTTTCTCGAACTCCCTAGATGAGCATATTCCACACGTACAGACGGTATTGAACCGCTTATTACGACATAAATTGTACTGTAAATTGGAAAAATGCGTTTTTCATGCTTCTTCTGTTCCTTTCCTGGGGTTTATTATCTCAGCTCAAGGAATTCACATGGATCCAAGCAAACTCGAAGCCATTAATAAGTGGCCAGCTCCTACGTCGGTGAAAGCCTTGCAGCGCTTTCTGGGAAGCGTGAACTATTACCGCCAATATATCCCCAGGTACGCTGATCTGACTAAACCCCTTACAGGACTCTTAAAGAAGGGCGTTACCTTTTTATGGGGCAGGGATCAAGATCGTGCCTTTAGCGGTTTGAAACAAGCCTTTATGTCGGCTCCACTATTACAGCATCCTGATGTAACCCAGCCATTTATAGTAGAGGCTGATGCCTCGGATGTGGCCATCGGAGCTGTATTGACCCAGGTGACTTTCCCTTCTGGCAATCGCCTGCCCTGCGCCTTCTTCTCACGTCAATTAACTCCCGCTGAACGTAACTATCCAATATTTGATAAGGAATTACTGGCCATAAAGGCCGCATTTGAAGCCTGGAGACATTTCCTAGAGGGGGCTCCCCATCCAGTTTTAGTATATACTGACCACAAAAATTTAGCCTATCTCCAGTCCGCCCGTATTAACAACGCTAGACACGCAAGATGGGCTTTATTTTTTGCCCGGTTTCAGTTTTCCATCCAATATCGCCCAGGTACTCAAAATACAATGGCTGATGCCTTATCCCGCTACCATACTCCCTCCGGTAACGAAATTGATCTCCATGAACCCATCTTAACCCCTCAGGTCTTTGCGGCCACCCTCCCTTCCTTCAGCCAACTCACGGCCGGAAATACAAAAGAGCCGCCTCAAGCCAACTACTCGTACCAACATGGGTTATATTATCATAATAATAAGATTGTCATCCCCCCCCGGTGGAGACCCCACATCCTGTGGGCCCATCATGATTCTCCACTTGCAGGACACCCGGGTAACCAGCGTACCTTCGAATTGATTCATCGATCGTTTTGGTGGCCATCCCTGCGGCAAGATGTAAGACGATACGTCTCTGGATGTATGATATGCGCCCGTACAAAGACCCCACGTACCCTCCCGGTTGGGTTACTTCAACTGACTCCTGAATCCAAAGGACCATGGCAGAAAATTGCCATGGATTTCATCGTTGGCCTTCCCCCATCTCAAGGTAATGACACCATACTAGTGATAGTAGACTATTTTACTAAAATGGGGCATTTCATTCCCTGTAAGGGTCTACCATCTTCCCCTGTAACCGCACGCCTCCTTTTCAAGGAAATCATCCGTCTTCATGGACTTCCAAAGGAGATTGTATCCGATAGGGGACCCCAATTTATATCCCGATTTTGGAAAGCTCTCTTTTCACTGATTCGTGTGAAACTTAGCCCCACCACAGCCTATCATCCCCAAGCAAATGGTCAGGTTGAACGAACCAACCAACATATTGAACAATATCTCCGATGTTTTTGCAATTTTCTTCAAGATGATTGGGCGGATCACCTACCTCTAGCAGAATTCACCTATAACAATGGACTTAATGCCTCTTTGGGTAATTCCCCTTTTTATGTGTCCTATGGCTTTCATCCCCCGCTTTGTCTTCCAGAGGCGCCCCGGACTATGGTCCCTGCTGCTGGTGCTGTAGTGCAAGAGATCCATAAGATCCAAAAAATTGCCCTGCGACATTTACAACAAGCTAGGTCCAGGTATAAAGCTACAGCCGATAAGCGTAGACTCCCTGCTCCTTCCTTTAATGTAGGAGATCTCGTCTGGGTAAGAAAACGACATTACCCTTCCTTACGTCCCTCCTCCAAACTCGATGACGCTTACATGGGCCCCTTCCCTATTACCCGTCAATTGAATAAGGTGACTTATACGGTGGGGTTACCCTCCCATATGAAGATCCACCCCTCATTCCACGTATCTCTCCTTAAGAAAGTTATCACTCCTTCCTATGCCTCTCAAACAGGTACCCCTGGACCCCCCACGCTACTACCTGATGAGGAGGAGTACGAAATACAGGATATATTAGACTCTCGGTTTTTTGGGTCTCGTCTCTATTATTTAATAGATTGGAAGGGTTATGGGCCGGCCGATCGTTCTTGGGAACCTGCTGCTAGTGTTCATGCCCCCCGCCTCCTACGGCGGTTTCATCTCCGCCACCCCTCCAAACCTGGGATTCGTACCTCTCTGGGGGGGGGGGGGCTTGGACGGGGGGGTACTGTTAGGCGGCGCCCCGGCAGGATCGCTGCGGCGGCAGCCTGGGGACACGCGGGAGACTGGAAGGGGTGGAGCAACGCACGGCGTGCGACGGGGCTGGAGTCCCGCCCCGTTGCGCACATGATTAGGCACGCCCTGTAAGGGGGCGTGGCCTATCTGACTCACATGTGCCCAGAGAGCTGGGAGAGGGATAAATAGTGCCGGCGGGGCCTGGCCTCCCCGCCGGTAATCGAGTCCTCGAGAAGCTGGCCCCTGGATTTCCCTTGAATCCCTTGGACAGAGAGTTGCAGTTTGAGAGCGAGAGAGAGCGAGTGAGAGAGAGAAAGGAAGCGAGTGAGTCCTAACCGTGGTGCCTGGAGTGCGTGGTGAGTGGGTGTGGCCATTTTGATTCCCCTGGAGTGTTTGTGGGTGAGTTGTGAAAAGACCTTGGTGAATTCCCCCAACTTGGTGTTGTGTCCCTTAGCATTTCCTGCCTTCCTAGTTCCTTCCCCTGTGAAGTGTGAGTCCTTTCTCCCTCCTACCCTATCTACTCTCAGACCTTGGATCAGGCACCCCTTATCCTGGACCCTTCCTTCCCTGCACTTGAGAGCACTATCCTGGGCCCGAGTAATTCCCCGAGTGATAGATTCCAGTGTGTTCCCTTTCCCCTCCCCTTGGGGCAATTGGCTTGCTCAGAGTCCCTATGATGAAAAGGGTTGCCTTCCATTAACGAGGGAAAGCCCACCCTACAACCTGAGGGACATTATTACCGGAGAGGGCCACATTTGTGAGAGCAAGCCGCCCTATTTTCCTTGGTGTGAAAGTGGTAGTTTCCTGGCCCCGAGGGTGAATCCCTCAACCCTAGCCCCCACCCCCTTAGAGCCAGTGACAGAATCGTGGTCATTGGGATTCCCGTCAGGGATTCAGTGGGGTGAACATCTGGCAGGAACCCCAACGGTGCAAATGGCCACCACAGGGGATTCACTGTGGTTGACGGTGATATCGTTTCATCTGAAAATACCCTCTGTGGGGGCACAACCACATTAGAAAGGGGGCAGGAGAGCCTCTTTGTCCTGCCCCTTTCTCACATTGCCCTACTGTGAAAAAATTTTCCCTGACTTATCACCATTCTCGGGGTACCTGGATAACTTGATTATACTTGTTTTTTTATTATTATCATAGCCATATTTATATGGGTTTTTAGTTATGTACGTTTGATGTTGTGGTATCTATTTGTTACATTGTTATAGCACAATTGCTGGATACAATAAACTAAACTGTAAACTGGATAACCCAGGGAAATCAAGGCTTTGCCAGAAGATTCTTGGTGAAAGCCCTGAGACATCTAGGGGTAAGGCTCCTTTTATATATGATGTATTCGTTTTTACTACCAGAAAAATATTGCTTATAAAAGGGGCTCAAAATATATTTTGGTATTCTACTTCAATTATATTCCAGTTTATCACAGGCATGAGAATTACAATTTTATTTTGTGGCTCTAACAACTTGGCTATCATGGAGTATTATTGAGATGGTGGATGTGGCTGCAAATACTAGTAGGAATGGCACACATAGTGACACAAAGGCAGACAAAAGTGCAAGCAGTCCCATTCCTCCTGCTTCAGAGTCTAATTTGACCACCAATTTGTTCTGTAGGGTGTAATATTGCACATTCAGGTGCGTTTTCTTTTTGGCATAGAGTGTAATGATCTCTGTAACAGTTCACAGTAACTGTGTGCAATAAATCATTGGTGCAAAAATCAATCAGTTGATTTCGGTGATTAAGTGATCTTTAAAAATTCTAACCTGTGAGTTGTAAATGTTTCTTTTGTGCCCCTGTAATTTCCTCAGCAGGACATTAGTGCAGGCACTTTGATTTTGCTTTGCAATAGTCTGTCATTTCAAAAAGGCTTTTAAAGGTGTCTGGTTGAAAACCATCAAATGGCGGGGGCGGGGAGTGCTGTTGCGCTGCCTTTATACTAGACCTGCTCTTTTGAGGCCTGAATAAAATATGCATTGAAGTCTCTTGGAAGAGTGAATTCATTGAGCACAACATCAGTTGTCTGGATTCTAGATTGTTTTCATCAAATTAGCTGAAAGAAAGGTGACGGATGTAAATCAGAGAGCTTGCATTTAACTGTGTAGAGAGCAATACTGCAGTGTTGCCAAGAAAATATATGAGCTCTTCATTTTTATTTGTCTGTATACAAAATCTACACCCATCACAGTCTCAGCACACCTCTTTAATTAAAAAACAATCACAAAACTGGAACTATAATTGCAATGATGAGTGCATTGTCCCTTTCAGTCACTGTCTGGAAGTGGCACAGGAGATAGGAAGGGAAGGTATAAGGCAAAAAGCCTCTGCTGGTGATGAAAAACAGTTGCATTAGGCTCCGAGTCTGCATCTACATTTTTGTTTTGCCCAAGTATTTGTGCAGTAAGAGGGTATGAAATAGCACCCAAGCCACAGAGGTGAGTTTGCCCCATGGTACAACAGTTTGACCAGGCATAGTGCTCTTTGGAAGAAAAACAATCTAATGTTGCTCCTTGTTCAGTAGTTGTTTTTGTGAAACTTTTGCATTGTCAGATGTTGTAACAACGTTGATAAATCAACAAACAAAAAAAAGCTGATGCCCTAACTTCACAAGACAGATCCATTCTTCCCAGAGAGGCTGCTCAACAAGATGCAGATTAAATTGACTTTGCAATATGCTTTGAGGGTAAAACAATTAAGCAAACAAAAACCCCTCTGGCTTTTTGGACAAACAAGCAGCAAGTTCTACCCCCATGCTGAGAACACTGTTGACAGTGTGGCAGGGTTCAGAACTGGGGAAGTGCTAAAGAGATCATTTAGCTCATTTTAACTTCTGGAAAGTAAAGAAGAGGGATTCTGTAAGGTAGCTAGGGCACAACCAGGCTTTGAAGTCAACACCTTATATTGCTGGTATATGGAAAATGGCATCCCATTTACAGAAGTGCTCGCAATAGCATGCATGTTGTGGTGTATGGTCCTCTATTTCTGGCATTCATCACTTCTTGTTTTTCATCCCTGGGCCTTGTCAGAGTGACATGTATGTTACTTTTATGATTTGGATCACAGTGGTCAGAGGGGATAAGGCCATATTCTCTAATCCTGTTTGCTTGCATTTGAACATATGTCCCTAATAGTGAAAGCCCAGGAAGAAGCCTACCATAAAGTGATTTGTATTTTCAGATAGTGAAATATTTTTCTCCTACAGTGATGCATTTTTGTGTGAAGCCCACGCTTTAGAAGAAAAAGTGGAACGTGATAGAAGAAAGTCTAGACAGAGAGAGGGTTGTTGCCGTCTTGGTCCCAAATGTAAGAAATGGACACAAGTAGTTCAGATGATATTTTTTATTGAACCAATTATGGTTGCTGAGATTATGCAAGCTTTTGATTGGGCCAACACAGGGCCTATCCTCAGACATGTAACAAGTCTGGCACCGCTGCGACTGTTGGATGTAATGATACAATAAAATGGCACTGGGCAATCCTGATATTAGGAGTGTGCACCAGGGACCCATTTAATTTTTTGTTTTATGTTTTCATTTTTGTTATTAAAATTTTCATTTTTCTGGTTTTCATTATTGAGAATTTTCATTTTCCATTGGTTTCAATGGGAAACTTATTTCCGTCTGTAACCTCTTCATTTTCATCCGATTTGCATGTAATTTGGACAGATTGTACCTCTAACCACAGGAAGCATCCCTGCCAATTTTCATAAAGGTTGGATTAAAGGTTCCAATTATATAAGCAGTTTAATTGCATGGTTTGTGCACACATTTCCAGCTCTAACGTCTTTGTTTTCCATCCAATTTAGATGAGAGTTGGACTCATTATGTCCCCCATTCAGGGGATCATCCATGCGAAATTCCAGAAAGGTTGGCTAAAGGGTCCTGTTTTTATAAGCAATTTAATCATTTAATAGTTTGCACACACATTTCCAGGTGTAATGTTTTTGTTTTCCATCCAATTTTGGCTACAATTTGGACAGGTTCTTCCCCTAACCAAAGGGATCATCCCTTCCAAATTTCAAAAAGATTGAATAAAGGGTCCCAATTTTATAAGCAATTAAAGTTTTGTGATTTTAAAAGAAGTTGCAAATTTCCTCAAATCAAATGCAAGTGTAGCCTCTGTTTAAATTATAAAGGTTTTACTAGATGCAGAGACCTGCTTTTTGGAGCATCTGTAGAGAGGCTGAAGAAGACAGGAGGAGGTGGGCAGAGCAGAGGAGCAACAAGTGCCAGAGGCACTGGCTTCAGTCATTGGCAACCCAAAGTCTGTGGAGGTATACATGAAGTAGAATAGGTGCAGAGTTATGCTTTTATGAACACTTGCACTGAGGCTGGAGACTGCAACACACACAAAGAATACTGAGCTATGAACTACACAGGATTTAGCCATGGTGGGGACTGTGCAGCTTGGCAGAAGCTTATATTTGCTCCCCAGTGCCCACCCCCAAGCCTCCCTGATTACAGTGACTGGGAACTGGAAAGTTGGAAGCCTGGGCAGCATCTCCAGAGAATGAGCCTATACTGGGAATTCTCTTATGTTTGTCACAGTACAAGATGGGTTTGTGATGCCAGTTGTCCAGCAGAAATGTCAATCATGTATTCTCATTCTGTGTTGTGCTCACCCCATCCTCCCTTCTTGTTACTGGTAAGTTGGAAGCATCTGCTTAGGAAAGAGCCAATAAGGGATTATCTTATGTTCTCTGTCACAGTGCTGCAAGGTGTGTTTGTGATGCTATTTGGCCAGCCTGGATGTGTCACTCATGCCTCTTGATTGCTGGGCTGCTTCTCCTTCTCCTCTGCCTTGCTGCCTGAAGGCCTGGTTATGTCCTGAAATTTTCGTTTTTGTCCCAAATGTTTCAGGACTAGTATTTGCACAACTTCTGCTAAAATCACAACTGTTTAATTGCTTATACAATTGGGGCCTTTTATCCAATCTTTCTGAATTTTCTCAAGGATGATCCCTTGGGTGAGGGATGCACTCTGTCCTAATTTCGTCCAAATTGGATTTAAAACAAAGATGTTACAGTTGGAAATGTGCGCACAAACCACAAAACTTACATTGCTTATAAAATAGGAATTCGTTATCCAATCTTTATGAAATTTGGCAGGAATGATACATGGGGTGAGGGGTACAACCTGCCCAAATTGGATGGGAATCAAAGACTTTACAGCCAGAAATGCATTACAGACCATGATGTTTATAAAATCAGGACCCTTTATACAATACTTTTGAAATATGGCAGGGATGATCCACTGGGTACAGGATACATTCCCTCCAAATGTCATGCAAATCAGGCCAAAGACAAAGACATTAAGCCTAATATTTATGTCCCAAAATTTAACTTTTTTTTTAATTCCAGTGTTTTTGTTTTTATTCCAAAATTTTATTATTTTTTGTTTTTGTTTTTCAAGTACTCATAACAAAAAATAAAATTCTGTTATTAATACCAGAAAAACAAAATTGAAATGCACACTCCTATCTGATATTGACTTGTATCAGATCACTCCCAGAAAGTAGAAGTGTGGTTGGATCCCTCAATGACTTATTCCACTCTGAAGCATCTGTTCCAGAACCTGTCCTAATGAACTGAGGCTATTTTTCAGAATCACAAGCTCAACTGCTATCTACCCGTTTTGATTCTGGTATGCTTGTGTAGTAGGGATAATTATTAATGTACCAATATCTAAAATGGGTTTATTTTAGTGTTCAGAAGACCTCTAATATTTTTTTTGCTGTTTAGGCAGGTTTCCATTCTTTATCTACAGATCTTGGACCTGATTTATTTGCTCTAAGGACCCTTTATGCTACTCTAACACTATCAGAGTGGCATAAAGGGGCTTTGATGTAAATGAGAATCAGACCTCACGTGACTATGACCCTGTATAGCAGTGAGAAAATCCTACTTCTCAAATCTTGCTGTGCTCCTTTTTATTAACTAGTTTGGAGAATTTTTGCTAACACTTGCTAATTTCATAAGCATCACTGTTTGAACATAAGACTTGCCATAGGACAGATGAATGGACGGACCATTATCTCCTTCAGGCCAGTCTTCTAGCGCATGCCCTCCAGAAGGGGAAAGGACCAGTTAGGATGGTCCGCCCTCAGAGGCTGATGGAACCCCAGCGGTTCCAAGAGGTCCTGAGGGAGTTAACCTTGGAC